>JAODLL010014714.1:0-28224 GCA_026546735.1 Forbesichthys agassizii | reverse complement strand
GTGATGATGGAGATGATGTGATGATGATGATGATGATGATGATGATGATGATGATGATGATGATGGAGATGATGTTGATGATGATGTAATGATGATGGTGATGATGGAGATGATGATGATGATGTAATGATGATGGAGATGATGGAGATGATGGAGATGATGATGATGGTGATGATGGAGATGATGTGATGATGATGATGATGATGATGATGATGATGATGGAGATGATATTGATGATGATGATGATGTAATGATGATGGTGATGATGGAGCTGATGTGATGATGATGATGATGATGATGATGATGATGGAGATGGAGATGATGATGATGATGATGATGATGATGGAGATGATGATGATGATGATGATGGTGATGATGGAGATGATGATGATGATGGTGATGATGGAGATGATGATGATGATGATGATGATGATGATGATGGAGATGATGGAGGATGATGATGATGATGATGATGATGGAGATGATGTGATGATGATGGAGGATGATGATGATGGAGATGATGTGATGATGATGATGATGATGATGATGATGTGATGATGATGATGATGGAGATGATGGAGATGATGATGATGATGATGATGGTGGAGGAGATGATGATGATGATGATGATGATGATGATGGTGGTGGTGATGATGATGATGATGGTGATGATGATGATGATGATGGTGATGGTGATGGTGATGGCTTGCGAGGTGCAGACACAAAACCAGGGAAATGTGCACATCCACACACACACACTCATGGACACACGTGCACACACACACATACACACATCTATGTACGAATAATGCCGGCTGATTCCCATTCATTCCCACTCATTTATCCAGTAAAAGGTCAGAGGTCACAAGACAGTCCCACCTGACCACAATACGAGCATATAGGACATCCCCCCACTCACCTACTCTCATCCCACCCAGACATCCACCCCACACCACCCCCTCCTCTGCTCAGCTGTCATCTGGCGCTCGGTCACCGCGAGGCGCCTATTGAGGGTGCTCACACGGCCTTTCTGCTCTTTGTCTGCGTCCATCACAAATGTGTCAGCCAATCGTCACCTATAGCATCTTTTGTGTAAGCCCCGGGCCCGCCCCCTGACCTGCTATAGTTCCCTATGAGAGCGGCCTATAGCTCTGTGGTAGCGGAGAGCCATGCATGGTGTCCTCTCCTCTGACACAGCGCACCGCTAAATGTGCCATTCACTTCCCTGTCGCCCCGCACTACGTGTTGCTATGCTGCCGTCCTGCTATTATTCTATACTTTCAGCTGTCGCTCTGTTCTCAGACGATGACAACAACTACTCTCTCCCCCCCTCTCTCTCCCTCTCTCTCTCCCTCTCTCTAAAACATGATATTCCTCACACTGTCATTGCACTGTGATTATCTATCAGCCTGCCTTACTTACTTAATGGACTTACTGTAGGCAACCTTAACACAGTCAGTGTGTTACTGTGTTAAGGTTGACGGTAAGTCCATTATCTGATGGCCCTATATCTGCTGTCATTGCTTAATGTGGTGGCATCGATGGCATAGGCGTTAAGATGGTCTAATGCAAACGAGTGGGATTTATTTCAGGTTGTGCGACTGCAGGTAGGGCTGGGTTAATAGTCAAAGCACTGTAAGTGCAGCAAACAACAGAAGAGGTGCGGAGGGTGATGTAGGAAGGATAGTTATCCCCCGAAAACACACACACACACACACAAACACACACACACATACTGTCACAGACACCCAGGCACCCACACCCCACACAGACAAGGCCATACCTCATTAATCCATCACTCCAACAAGCACCACCTCAGCCCCCGCCCACCCACCTCTTGGCAAATTTGTTACTTGTCCTGCACGAGTAGCTCAGATTTACAGCCTAACTCGCCACCAGCGGGGATTAGGTGATATACAGGGAGCCATGAAACGCAGAGAAGAGGGGGATTACACTGCATTCACTGCAATGTCCCAGTCATACTGGGACATGGGACAAACAGAAAAGCTACTGGGAATATGGCTGGGGATAAAGATAATAATAAAGTTTGTGAACAAAACCTTAGGCCTATTATTATTCTTATTATATCTTATTTTGTATTCATTTTACATTCATTATAGAATTTCCATACTACTCAATGCATACTGTACGTAAAACCTGTTTCAATAGACCCCTGCCCACTTAAAGAACATGTTATGAGCCACTCCTTGTTGGGGGTTGATAGCTTAGAAAATTCTGGAACCAATGGCATGGCAAGAGAACAGGGCCTAATCACCTCACTGGGAGACAGTAATTTTGACTAACGAAGTGCAGGCTTTTATGGACAAACATGGACCCAACTACATTTCGTGCCAATAGTGGCAGAGCGACAGACGCACTCCACTGCACAGGCATAAACATTACCCAGACACAGACTCAAGGTCACCCCGGCCGATTAGCACAGCCTGTAAATGAGTTGAATTAGGCAAGTTGATAATGAACGCCAACTAACGACCAAGTCCTACGCAAGCGCCTCATTGGAGAGAAAAGCCTTTATAAATCATACCCAGGCAGAAGCACTTCAACTGATGTATAAATGCCACAATCTATTTTCAGCAAATATATGTGAATTGTAAATCATATTGAGAATTGTTCCTTACAAGTTTTATATTTTTTATTTCAGACATCAATTGCTTGATGCACAATGAAGTCTAGCAAATATGTCACATAATTAACCTGTTCACTGCACCAAGGTCTTCTGCAGTTGAGAGATGGACGCAAGACAGTCAGATAAAGAGGCATGAGTGGCCCAGATCAAGCCAAACTTGCTGAGGCTCGTGGTGGGGAAACCTTCCAAGCAAATGTCCTGAGACTCCAATCATGAATCTGAATGTAGCTCTCATCAACAGCATGGAGCTGATGGTATACGTGGTCATCAGCCTGCCAGTGCCACAGGCCACAATGCTCATTCACCCACACATTCCCTATATCTATACTCCATCATGCACAACACACTATTTCAGAAGCTAACATTTTATAACACTAGATAGCTGACCTGATGGGAGTACAGGTGATGAGGTCAGGCCAAGAACAACGCTAATTAAAGACTTCTTCCTTATTTTGACTGTGAAGAAAACATACATTTCCCAGAAGCACTTAGATTAGATGCTGATGAGACTGAAGAGCATTTCATTAGTGTGCAATATGAAAGAACAATGATACATCTGTCATGCCTTCAGAAACAAAAGTCAAACCTTGCATTGCACAGGGATAATGAGCCATAAAATGAGAGTCCAAAGATCAATCTAAAAAGATCGGCCTGGGCAACGTCAGGCCCGAGGGCCGGATGCGGCCCTTTGAGACATTCTACCCGGCCCGCCCGGTACATCAAACATTTAAAAAAAATAATACAACATAAAATGCTCTGCAGAATGTTACTTTATTTACTGCTGTTTTATTATGAATATAGCCTATGTATGCATAAATATGCAAGTTAACAAAGTTAGCTATATTGTGTTGTATTTTTTAAAAATGTAGCATATTTGTTAACAAAGTAACGTGGCCCGCGAAGTTCTCTGACATTTTCAATGTGGTCCCCAAGTGAAAATAATTGCTCACCCCTGATCTAGACTATACAACTTTCCGTCCCTGGCCATATTATTATTTACTAAGGGCTACAGTCAGGTTTTGCTGAATCATCCCTCAATGAAGACAGTTCTGATAAGCAGACATTAAGGAAGGCTCAGAAAGAATTCTTAGTCTCAGCCAAAAATACATCCTCCACAAAATAAGTCAGTACACAGATTGTGTCCTTACCAAAGGCATAAAAACAAAAAATATATTTGGTGTGACACAAAATGTTTGCTTTTGAATGTCTATATTACGTTCCAGTATACTGTATTTATTACCACTCTGTACCAGTATCAGTACAGTTATAAACTGGTGGGAAATAACTTGTAACAACGATATGTTATGTTATTTGTTTCACTTAGGCTTGGGAATACTCATCACAATGATGAAATACAACCTCATATAAACCACAAGAGAGGAGTATAATATTAATCTAACACATTATATTCACCATTAGGAATATAACTATGTCTAAGATGTGAGCTGAACATAGAAATGACACCACTAACATACACATCTTTCTTAGTGGATTGACTGCAACCAAAAATACATGTGACATCACAGGAAGAGTCCATTCTGTGCTCTTGTCCCCTCCAATCCCTTCCTTGTGTATTTAGGCCAAAGCAGAGCTGCTGTGTGCTGGCTGAGCCTCTTAGAAGGAGCAAGCTCACCGCAACATAATCCAAACAAGGACAAAAAGCCTTGCGTTTAAAGGAGGGCCTGAGTTCTGGATGGGAGGCCTGGCACCCCTAAACAAGCTGAATAAATCATACAAGTATGACTGCATGCATGTGTGCGCGTGCACGCGCGCGTGTGTGTGTGTGTGTGCGTGTGCCTGTGCGTTTGCATGTGTGTGTGTGTGTGTGTGTGTGTGAGAAAGCCTGGAGAAACAACAGTGGAAGGCGAGCGTTTCCTTTCATATTAGCAGACTGCTTGGCCGCATGGGCCGGGGGATGCAGGGCTCCTCGTATAGCTCAGGCTGTTGTGAGAGAAACACTGAATAATGCATCTGCTTCTTCACTACCACCCCCCCACCCACCCCCCACCCCCCCTTCCCTCCCCTTCCCCCTCCTCCTCCTGCCATTCACCCACAGAGAGACGGACGTTCCATGGGAGGTCATCGACATCGACTTGGGATGGATCGACGCTCAGGGGCGTGTCTCTATCCCCCCCCCGCCCTCTTCCCTCACATCCACGTTTTACACACCATTTCACTGAATTTGGGTGAGGGGGGTCGGGAAGGGCAGATGGGAGGGGGGGGGGGGCGTTCTCCACCACTCTCTCATCGGAATGGGGGGCTGGGGAAGCGAAAGGGGGACGGTTCTTACGGCTTCACCCATGGCGGATGCTCACTGGCGCCACGTCTTTGGGTGTGAAAGGGGGGGGGGGCTTGCTGACGGAGGACTGCTGCACCAAGCCACATCGATTCCCAGGGATGAGAAGTCGACATTGCAATGAGCTCTAGGGTCAGGAGGTCTCGCCTTAAACAGCCCTCCTTGCGGACAGAAAATCAATACGTTATTAGCACTTCATCTCAATAAGGGGGAGCGATGTAGAATTGGAATGAGGACAGGAGGCTTTAACCTTCCTCTGATATGGTTATGGATGTAACTCATTGTTTTCCATGCCTGTTGTTGTTTGCCTGTTGGTCCGTTTCCTTTCATTAGCTGGGCTAGCACCGATCCACCTCCTCATTCCAACCCCCGTGCTCCCACTGTCTCTCGGCAGCGCTTTGCCAGGCTGTTGGTCCTATTTCTGTCCGCTGCCGCTGGCTATACATTCTGCATATTGCATATCTACAGATGAAGTCCACATGAAACACCTGCTTCCCCATCATTTAAGCCCCCCTATCACGCAATGGAGTACAGTACAGTATGAGTCTAATAGCATACTAATAGCAATTTAATTCCTTTTATTTGCATTATGAATTAAATGATTGGAAAAGCTGTCCTAGTATGTACATATAAGCTGTCCTAGTATGTACATGTAAGCTATCCTAGTATGTACATATGTTGTAGAAAGACAATAGGAATGTCTATACCCTGTGGTATGTTTGCTTACTTGGCATCTGTTTGAATGGACTCTTGTTTGTCTACCAAGATCCCAGAGACAGTTTCGTTGTATAAGACAATGGACCCACATTCCCAACGCTGCCTGTGGTTTGTGAGAACACAACCTTGGCCCAAACAGGGTATAGAAGTGTCAGCAACGCCAATGGAGGCTCTCAATGTCCATATGCTGCCAAGGTCTGGTGCAGTAAGCAGCCCCCTACATTGAATTTGACCTACTTTTTTCCCCTGATAGATAAATAGATGGCAGTCAGAGAACAACAGGCCCAAGGCTGCAGAGACCCCTGGCATACAATAACAGTAGGGACCATTTTACATGACATCCAAATAATACTTTATATTATTTTAATAGCTGCCCTGGATCACCTGATGTGTCATACACAAAACGGCAATACTTTTTATCCATTTATATGGACAAGCTAGATGATCGTATTTAGAAATTGACCTGCTACATGCCAGTAACGATACCAGTATAATCATCAATAATATGTAAGAACATAAACTACACAAACACACCTGTGATAATATGAACAACATATTTGCATTCATTCGCTCTCACATCATATTGAATTTGCTCTTATATTCACTCACTTATTCGTTAACACGTACTGTATGGTATATCAGTGTCTTGCTGTTATGCAAGGTGCGGGTGTTAAACTACTTACATTAAGTCAACGTGACCACAGAGTATTTAAGAGCTGCTTGCATTTCAAGCCAATCTATCGACACAAACCACTAAATGAGTGTATAAATATAGATGGCTTGCTCCAGGCTTATGGCAGGGATATATGACCCCCTGGGGGCTACTGGTTTACATCCATTTCTCCCCTCAGCCATGTGTGCCAAGGCGTTGGGGGCGTATGAAGCAGAGGTGGGGGCTTAGAGTCCTTTTGTATACTAAATGTTTGTCCAGGATAATGGCAGCCGCCTCCAGAATGTACCTAATGTGTCCCATTCAGTAGTTTGTTCTCAGGAAGGCTGGTCTCGAGGTCACTGCACTGCATGCTGCAACGCAACCCATGTAATCTATTTTACATTTACAGAATTTAGCAGACGCTTTGTTTTATCAAACAGATAATATTGTCACCTTTATAATATAATGCCATAGTAATTATTTGACTAAATATGGTTGTTTTTTTTGCCTAAATCATCTCCTCGTGATGCCGATCACCTCTGGTAAAATCACTTACATCCTCAGTTGAGCAGATCCTGCAAATCTACCTCTGTAGTATAATGATGTTTAATAACTATATATTGTCTATTGATTATCTACTGTAAAGGCCAATATTTGGTTCAGTTTCATTAATAAATGTAGTTTTAGGAACAATGACCGACAAGGACAAGAGAAGCTCCAAGGGTATGAATACAGGAGGACAAGACAGACCATTGGACAGGGACAATCAACATTGTCTAATGGAGAGAAAAGAGACAAGAAAAATGTCTCGTCATAGAAAGTGAGTGTTATGAGGTGGAGAGGTCACCAGTGGAGGTACTCTAGTAAATTTTGAAGAGATGGGTTGTAAACCTAGTTTCTGCTGTGCTGAAGCTCATTCCACCATTGCGGTTCAAGGACAGAACAGGCAAGACTGGTCTGAGTGACCAGTGGTGTCAGCCTGCCAGCCAAGGTGGGAGATCGAAGTGATCTGGTCTGGTGACTAGAACCTTACCTTGCTTGGAGGTGGAGCTGTAGGCTAACGCCAGTGTCTTGAATCGAATGCGATGGAGAGCCAGCGAACGTCTCGGATAGGTGGGGTTACATAGGAGAACTTGGGTTGACTGACGTGCTGCGGCATATTTAACACACTGTGGGGTCTGATGCATGGGAGCGCTCCAACTGATATCATGAGAAATATCTTCCATAAATATGTCTCTTGCTAAGGCGGGGCACTGCTAGAGATAGAAAATAATATGTGACAGAGAATGAGAAAGACAAACACACCAAACATTACATTTCCATCAAATCTACCTCCTGTTCATCATTTTATTATGACTTAATAGAATGTGTTTGCTTGCCTTGATTTGCTCTCTCTCTCTCTCTCTCTCTCTCTCTCTATCTCTCTCTCTCTCTCTCTCTCTATCTCTCTCTCTCTCTCTCTCTCTCTCTCTCTCTCTCTCTCTCTCTCTCTCTCTCTCTCTCTCTCTCTCTCTCTCACTCACACACAAACCAACTTTAAAGCATGGTAAAGGGGCTATTTGCTCATACGTGGTTATCCTTGGTGAGGGAACCGCTACCATTTCACAGTGTTGACCTTTGACCCAGCAGCTGTTTAATGACCATGTTAGAGACAGAGACAGAGATACAGGACTACCAAAGTTACAGGTGTACTTAATGCAGAGCAGATGAGACAGGACAGCACATATTTGTGTGTCTTTCCTGTTATCTCCCAATGGGCACCGTTGCTGCCAATCTCATCGACGCCTTGATTGACACCTAAAGGTATTTCAGTCTGTCTTGACTTTGTCCACGCCCTCTCCCCATCGCTCCGTGAATCCCTTCATGAGCTCGCACCAACGTATCCCATGACTGCCATGACTAAAGTGTCCTGCTAAAAGTTTACAGGTTCATATTGTTGAGAAATGACTGACAATACATTTTTCATGCGCAATATTAAATATTCATCAGAGCCGTTCCCTCGTCTTTATTCTGAGACTAGGGGGGGAAAAACATGCCTCAATAATGGATGAGGAAAAGGTTAGCTAAGAAAAGAGAAGCCGTGTGGTGCGACACAGCTCAGGGCCAGCGAGCATGAAAGGGTGAACGAGGGTGGTGGGGAGAGATAGAGAGAGAGAGAGAGAAAGGTATAGGTGTATGGACATGTGACTGTGTGCTATGGAGGTTCCCTGACATGGACATGCATACCGTATCTAACTCAAACAAGCTGTCTATGGATATACTGTATACTCAGCTGGTTGCTCTTCTGTCATGCAATCATGCATGCCGAACTCAGATGTCTCAAACTGAAATGTCACATTGTTGTCTCCTCGATGTACTCCTTAATGTGTGTGCGCACGCACGCACATTCTTTGCTGTCACGCTCGTACCACTGCAGCGTGACAGAGCGTATGTATGTCCCAGTGAAGGAACATTCAAGGACTGGTTTTTCCACAGTTGACTAGTCAGGGTAGGATGATTTTCATTAGCGACATTCCTAAAGTAATGCTGTGAGAATGCAGTGTCACCTCAGTATAACATTTTAGGCAAAGCAGATATGACCACTCACTCGTGGAATTACGTTTCTGCAAAAGCATAGGGTGTCTGCGACTGTCTTGCACACATGACTATTATAAAGCATCTGTTGTTTTTCTGAAAGACGCACATGCAAACATATGAATACTAAAAGATATACACACAAAATATGTATTATCAGACTGCATGTGATAAGACTGCAAAAGCATTTGCTGGCTGCTTTACCATTAAAGGAGCAATCTGATATTATTTGGCAGACAAGAAACAACAATGTCATCATTTCAATCATGAGGAAATCACAATCACACACACGTTTTCAGATGCAGGATGCCACAGCTTCCCTGCCCTTTATAGGGCAAGGAACCATATTTGGTCACTTCCCTGGACATTCAAAACAGTGTTGACATGCTCCTCTGTGTATAAACACATGGATTCCTCCCAGCCATTCACAGAAAATCAGGCTGTCACAGTTAGTTACACCAGGGCATCTGACCAATCAGGAGTTGCCCGGAGCATTTCCAATACGAAAATACGCTTTTGCGCTCCTACCTACTCCGACATCTATGGTTATAACATCAAAACTAATAATGGAAAGTGGATGAAACCCCCTATATTATATACTATATAACATTATACAGTTAAATAGTTGTGCTGCATGATGAGATAGCCGTTGTTTTGAATAGGATTTCAAACACTTTTTGAAATCTGTTCATGAAAAAGGAAGGTGCCATATTTGATCAGGGGTGTATTTTCTTAGAAAAAGCTCTTTGTGTTTACATAGTATTTACACATTTTTTATTACAGCTGCTTCATAAATTAGTGAACAAAAGTTCAAAATGTTCTTAAATAATAATTAAAAATATATAATTAATAAATGTTCTTAATAAATATTTTAAGCTTTTAAGTTACCTTTATGTTTATGTGTTTTTGTAATATTTTATATGGAACGTTTTTTGACAAAAAAGTATATATATATATATATATATATACAATTTTATATATATATATATATATATATATATATATTTACTTTTTGTAAAAAAAAAAAGTTCCCTAGAAGGGCAAGGAGCCATATATGGTCACTTTATTGACCTTGATTTTATACATTTAGAAAAAAGTGACACCAGTAATAAACACTAGGATTAAAATGTTGCATTTCTAAGTATAAATGCGTGCCTTATAAAGGGTTAACCTGCAATCTCCCCAAATCTCCCCCACAGCTATCAAACTGCAAACAATATAGTTCAGTTGGCAGGAGAAAATCTTTGCAGCTTTTATGTTTTGGTGGTCACTAGTGGGACAAGATGTCGAAATGTCCCTTTAAAGCAGAGGCTCTCAAACATTCCAGGCTAAGAAAATGCTGAATGCTGAATGTAAGGACTGAACATGTATCATTAAAATTGTAGTGCAATTTAACTACATACAAAAAATAAACAATGCATACACTTTCCATTAAAACTAAATCAAAACAGTTTTAGACTCAGATAAAATGTACGCCTATGGAGAAGCAAATGTTGTTATAGTGGCCATCCTGCCTAATGTCTACATCAGCTGATTCAAATGAATTTGTCATTATAATGACTAATTCATAAGAATCAGGTGTTTGGAGCAGGGAATCACCTAAAACATGCAGGGCTGCGGCCCCCCAGGACCAGGATTGGGGACCACTGGTCTACACAATCATGACGCTGCAATGGTCACAGCCTCTCTCATTCTGCCATCTAGTGGTGCATTATGGAACACGCAAGTAAAATTACTTCACTGGCAACGAGGGTGCCATAAATGTTGGTTAGCCCATTCGCCATGCAAACGTGATATATTATCATACTTTCAACATATGTTGTGGCATGTTTCACGATTACATTGTCATTTGTATTAAAAATATCAAAGAGAGGGCTACAATCTGCCACACACGGTACTACGTACTGATGCCAGCTTCTTGATGACATGATACATGTACAGTATTTCACACATGTGTATCAATGTGTTCCAGCCCAATACTATTTACATGCATGTGTGAGCGCGCACACACACACACACACACACACACACACACACACACACATGCTAATGACCTCATAGTGACCAGGGTCAAGCACTAAGAGATCTCCCCATCGTCTCGGATAGCAATGGAGAAGATAGGAAGCTTGTCAACACTAAGATGAGACTGTTCGCATACTGTATATTCAACCTATTTAAATTCCATTTGGTAGCACTGCAGAATGACACGTTGGCAGAACTTTCGGACGATAGCCTACCTTCCTAAACCAAATAAACGTCTGCACGAGTGACTATTTGTCTAGCAGAGGAGCTGAGTTGTGTTTGTCAGTATAGGCCTGCCAAACTCTATGGTTAAGTACACATGCATACACACACACACACACACACACACACACACACACACATGCACAAAACCAACAAACCCTGCCTGACACTAGCCAGCTTCACAGAGCACAGTACTGCAGAGACTGTTCAACAACAACTCATTGGCTTGATTTGCTCTTTGGCATCCAATGGGGTGATTTATCTTTTGTGTAGTGCTGGGTCTTTACTCCCGGTGCCTTGGGAAAGCAGTACCATTGGCAGCAGCTCAGTTTGATACGCAGTTGCGTATCAAAGAGCATGTGGGGGAAAACAAAAAGATAGGACATTTATGGAGACAGCAAAACAATGCTGTGTAATTACAATGGAAATGCATAAATACTATCAAGCTGGCAGTCATGGAAGGGAAAATGCCAGTGTTCATTGTTATGGTAAACAGTGTGTGTGTGAAACAGTGGGAGTCACCTCTGAAATACAGGCCAGCCTAAGTTTTGTTTTCGGGTTGACAACAGAAGTATCCGGAAACAATTCCACCAGACGGTCAGTTGCAGCTCTGAGCCTGACCTCGACGGGCTGGGCGCCAGTGTGCATCGTCGACGCCATAACAATATCCCGCTTTTCAAAACAGGGAACAGTATGTCGGCCAAATATTTCCAGGGAATAGTTTTCCTTAGGCAGCAAACAAAGACTACAAGCCAAGAAAATACACATTTGCATCTTCCCACCATGCCATTATGGCTTAATGGACTGTGTATCTCTCACAATGAATGACTTGGTTATAAAGTACAAGCTTATGTGACAAAGTGAAAATGTGCCAGAACTCCCGATAAGTTCTGGCATTACGTTGTCGTTTTGAGCTGTTTATTATATAGTTATGGAGGACTCTTTGCAGCCAGTGACAGATTACACAGACAGGCACCATTCCCAGAAGCAAGCAAAGAAGCGTCGCATTTGGCCTTGTTTTTAAAACGGACTGAATAAATAACAGGAGATGGTAACACATAATATCTCAATTATGAGAAGCAAAGGCGCCTGGGAAATTAGGAGAGAAACAGTGAGAGGCTGGGGGAGGGAAGGGGAGACAAGAGGGGAGGGGTCCACGTGGGGCTGCTTATCGTGACTGGCGCCATTGAGAGGCTGGCGTTTCCAAGATGCCTGCTCGCTCTCAAATCACCAACCAACACCATCCACTGACCATAATGTGTGCAAACACACACGTGCGCACACGCACACACACACACACACACACACACACACACATACACACACACACACACACAGAGGAACCATACACATCAAAAACTATCTCAGTGTGACCCATGCTTATCTCAACACACCCAGCCATTCTTTATTTGGCATTCTCTAACTCTCTTCCCCAGGCAAACATACACACACAGCCATGTGGGCTCCTGTGTACAGGCACGAACCCACACACGCACACGCACACACACACACAAAACAGCCGGCAGTTCAACTCCAGCCAAGTAGATGTTTAAAAAAAAGTGTTTCACTGCTGACCAATGAACCACATTGTGTTTGTGCGCATGTGTTGTGTGTGTGTGTGTGTGTGTGTGTGTGTGTGTGTGTGTGTGTGCGTGCATGCGTACGTGCGTGCGTGTGTGTGCGTGTCACAGGTTGTGACTCTTGCTGGCTGTGACTCACTGCTCGCTGGCCAAATTGAAATGCCAACACTCTTGCTTGTGCACGTTAACGTTGTGCTTGAGACACATTAATAAACATCTATGTGGTCACATGGTCTTCAGATTGAAAGAAAGCGTAATCATGTAGACACTTTCATAACCATACGCTTTCTGTGATATTACTTTTGTGAACTATAGGGAAACAAACTGGATCTACTAACTATAGCATAGTCAGACTGATTCCCTGACCAGCCATGCATCTCTATATAATAGCTCTACATGTTGGATTTAATCCCTTGCTCAAGAGCACCATAGCATTGCAGTCACAACCCCAGTGTGTGAAAAGATAAAATATGAGAATATTGTGAATGTGAGAGAAGAGAGCAGAAATACAGAGCTAATAATAAATAATAATAAATAAATACTGAGCCTGTGCTCCCTCACATATAGTAAACTCTATGTTATCATTTCCATGAACAGACACAATGCATGACTGAAGTTACATCTGTCACTGACCTAATATGGTCCACCTGGATGGCTGACACAGAATATCCCCCAGTGAAGCACTGTGCCATCAATACCTGGCTAATATCCAGACTCACCTGGGTGATAGACATGACCACAGGCCAAGTCTTCATCTCAACCTACTTGTCCCACTGGCAACCACCTGAAAATAGTGATGGTGACTATCAGAGCAAAGCCAAGGACTAGCCAGCTAAAAACTATTTATATTTAACAGTACTGTATACTGGTTAAATTATTACGATAAGAACAGGTAGATTTGTTCTGTGGATTAATGTTTAGTTTAGTTTACAATGTAGCAGGCTGGGGAGCAGAAAAGTGGACCTGCTTGAAGAGTTAATAATGTTTTAGTTAATATTGTATAGTGTTATGTACAGTATGTCTCTATCCACGGTCATTACAGACAGACCTATCATTGTATCATTGTAATCCTGCAGAGCAGAACATTCATACCTGCACACCTGCATGGGAGATGTGCTCTGCTGCAATATGTTTGGGATGTAATGCTCTGCTCAATAGCCAACCTGGCCACTCTGCTGGTATGTCAGAATGTGTCAATTATCCAAGCCAGTTATCACATTTTGAGGTGATGGATGCCCCTATGCATCAGGTGCTGACGTGGGTGGGGCTAGTGGTGTTTAAATAAAAACAATATGAAGCTTATGCAACACAGAAGCATAGAGGAAAGTCTAAATAAGAAAGGACACTATATATGATGTAACCTAACAGTCTTATGGTGTAAATATTTCAAATAATCCAGGTTTTCTATTACGGTAGTAACTTCTTGAATATCACCCATGTTATACGTGTTTCTGTTTCTATGGCAACATGATAGCTCCTCTGCCAAACTTTCATGTGTTATATCACTTACTTCATTTAGGGATGCTAATAAATTGATACTATTAATTAACCTGTACTGTATGTTAAAATATACAGTATTTAGATGCACAATTAAATCCAGCAAAAAATATGTAAAGTATTTCAATTTATAGAAAGCTATTGCCAAGAAGCATATATAATGTGTTAACACAAAAAACTCCTGTGAACCACAATAAGTGTAATCAAATGTAAATAACGGTCTTTAGAATTGGCCAAAAACAATGGCCTTCTGCTAAATCTAGGCCTATGACATTTGGCTGTATGTCCCCACAGAATAAATCTAATTTAACATTTCTCCCACAATTCAAAAATCACTTTTATCTGCATTCCAACTCTGGTACTAGAGCCTCTTCATCTCTTGTACTCTCTCTCACCGTAGACATTTTAAAGTGTGAAGATGACCTTTACAAAGAGGTGACATGAACAAGTATCTATGTATTTTATGTATTTTGCTCAGCATGGAGTGGAACATAAATGTGCATGTTTGCCTGAATAGCAGTAATATCCAATTTCATTTTGCTATATTTCTGCACAGCCCCGGGCTTATTGAGGGCTATCATTATCAAGTATTATTAAGTGCCAACATTATCAGGAGCCTGGCATTTGTATCTAGGCCGCAATTTAAATGAATCAGGCAATAGATTACATGAGATTAGTGACATCATATCATGTCTCCCAGCATGTTACCTTTTTTGTGTAGACCTATGTGATCCTAAATATATTTGAGACAACAGTTGCGTTGTCATGCAAACTAACACCTATTTGCATCAATCTACACTGCTATTGAAACAATAAGAATATTTTTTGTGCTTTATGACTAATGGAAAAAGAAAACCTTGCATTCTACCCCACTATCTGTTTCTGCTAGTCTAACGTTATCTTATACTTCCCTCTGGTGGTCAGATGAAGTACTACGATAAATTACCTATGGATAATGGTTTGTAAGCGTATTGTGTATTAGCAAGGTGTGTGTGTGTGTGTGTGCACGTGTGTGCGTGTGTATGTGTGTGTGTGTGTGTGTGTGTGTGTGTGTGTGTGTGTGTGTGAGAGAGAGAGAGAGAGAGAGAGAGAGAGAGAGAGAGCAAATCAAGGCAAAGCAAACACATTCTATTAAGTCATAATAAAATGATGAAGAAATAGGCCTTCCTCTCCAGGCAACACAAAGTTAACATAACTGGAAGGGACATAATAAAATGCCCTAACAGGAATGCTCTGCCCCCTGAAAAAACAGAATGTGTTGCTATTGTAGTCAACGCCAGTGGTAACAGCCAGTTGTAAAAACCTCATGAATACCAAAAAGCCCATTGAGCTTTCAGTGCTCATGGGAACATGTCACCAGTGATGATCCTCACCGGCAATGTTGTAGAGAGCCTTCTGTGTTGCAAAGGAACCGCTCCATGCAGCTGATACACACTGATGTGATGTCCATCTGGAATCAGTGTGGAATCAGCAGAGGAACTATTGTGGTTCCTGCCAGAAAAATAAAATAAAAGTCCAGTAGAAAGGACAAGAGGCTTTCTTCATCCTTGAATTAAATTGTTCCCGCAAATAGACTCCAATCCATTCTTAGTGTATAAGTGACCTTAGTGACCACCTTAATATACATTAATTCATTGTTTTGTGGGGTATGTTCAGGCCTAAAGGTCTACAGTATTACTGTAAAAATACCTTATTTTAATACAGTTCAGACATACTGTACTCATATGGGCTATATACTCGGTTGCCACACATTTTTCAGATACATTTTGTTCGCTATCAGAGAAAATGAAATAACATATAACTATATATTAGGATGGTATGTGTTTGCCATGTCCACTTCATGTATACCTCATACTTTTCTGCTCACTCAACCCAAACAGCCATAATGCCTGTAGACTAGTAAATTTAATAGGACATTTCTTATAATATGTTACAGATGCAGGATACCATTTGCTGCATTTTAATGAACTGCCTACTTACTTATAATATCTTGCCTCAAACATTGTGTTTTGACATGGAGGGCAGTAAGATTGTAGTGTACAACAGTAGGCTATTCGTGCTTATGTGATTTACTAAATTTTACCAGAAATTGTACCAGAAAATATAACACATCAAGATGTGTTATATTTTCTATTCTAAACATGTGCATGTAAATACAGTAGGCTACTGTAGCCTACATATTTATGCTATCTCGTATAAAAAGCCTACTTTTCAACCATGATCAATTATTTGTGAGTTGTTGGAGGACACATCGAAAAGCAATGAAAAGTGCAATTAATATTAGATGAATATGTCACCAATAGTGTTCACGACGAATTGCAAACGTGATTTGACAGTCAGTCTACCTGCAGTGTAGGCTGACTGGCATATGAACAGCGAAACATTAGTCATAGCTCTGTTTTTCTTGCATATGGTAATAAAAGGCGTCGACTCCCATTCTTCCGTTTGAATACTAGCCTCCTGTATATCTCTGGATGTTGACGCAACGTTGGCGTGTGACAGGGAAGAGCGTTTAACAGTGTGCGCACGGACACGCATATTGTGCACTGCCTCGTCTAAATGCGTCTCTCCTTTCCACTCCCAAGCATCACTGCCGGACCGGGAAACAAATGACGATTTTGATGGGGGCGAAATCTTATTCTGAAAGAATATTTTAAAACAATGAATTGTAAGTAAAAAGGCCTAGACTCATATGTTAGCCTATGATCAATATGCATTGACGTGTTTAGCCTACAGTCAGCTCTCTGGTGGGCTAACGCGACATAGCTGTATTGGCTGTTCTGTTTCAGATAACGTTTGTGTTAACCCTATATAGACTGATTGGTCGATTTTATTTTTTCAAGGTATTCCAAGGACATCAGTGAGCTACACGTGCTGCGGCGATGTGCACGACTGACGGCTAGACAGTCGTTGCCTTCAAACCGTGGGAGGCAGTCCATTTCTCACACAGCCCAGTTTTCAAAGTTGTAGGTCAGATCGAGGATCCAGACCATTACTTTAGCCAGTCTACTCTCTTCCTGGTGTTAGGCAAATTATGAGTTGATCGCGTTAGCAGATGTTTCTATCAAGCAGTTGCAAATGCATAAATACACGTATTGTTCCTAAGCACTGATTCTCAAGCAAATGACCAGTCCTCGCGTTGTGGTCGATCGTACCGCAACGTCCTTTTAGATTTCAGATTTGCCTAAAATGATACCTGGAGCTGCCGCATCAATGCTACCGTCTGCAGAGGCTGCGAAATTGTACCAAACCAATTACGTGCGCAACTCTCGTGTAATCGGACTTTTATGGGCGATCTTCACCATCCTATTCGCCATGGTTAACGTGACGATCTTCTCACAGCCGTACTGGATTGGCGATGGCGTGGATACGCCACAGGCCGGCTACTTCGGCCTGTTTCACTATTGCATCGGAGACGGACTATCCAAGGAGGTGGACTGCCAGGGTACCTTCACTGAGTTTGCTGCCATCCCCTCCAGTGCGTTCAAGGCCGCCTCCTTCTTAGTTGGAATGTCCATGATGCTGGTGGTCACCTGTATCGGCTGTTTTAGCCTGTTCTTTCTCCTTAGCACCTCCACCGTTTACAAGATATGTGGCTGGATGCAAGCAGCATCAGGTAAGAGCACGTGTGTGGTGAAAGGGTAACCACCATGTCATTGCCATGTTACCAGTCATTCATGCATTTGTCAGGTTCACTGTGTTGTTTTGCTGTGAGACCATGTCCGAAAGTCACCGCACGGATGTACTTTAGCTGAGGGGACGTTTTCTGTTCCTGTAGCCTTAGCCTGGTGCTGTCCATGGTGCTGAAGTAGCTTTATGTGGATTAGCCTGCTTGCCTAGCCTAGTTGGTTCATGAAAACTTTTAGGCAGAAGGCCACTGTTCCGTCTTACAACCTAAGCACACATAATGGATGCTTTTGAATGTTAATGAATGTTGCCTTAATTCAAACATACTGTATTTTCTCTATGTCAGCACTTCCTTCAATGCTCTAATATGGGGGGGGGGTCATGTAATGCACATTTGGCTGTTTTCCAAATTATGCTATGCTTTTGTACAAATATTCCAGTTTACAAATGCAACATAACTGGAGTAATCCAAATTATATCTGTTAGATATTTCAGATGTTCTTCCTCCAATAGAATCTGTCTGTTTACACCACAAACACATGGACATCTATAGTGGCTCGAGCTTGCTGAGTTATCTTGGGCTAATTTAACGCAATCCACTTTTATAATGAGGGCACCCCTGTGCTTGTGGCTCTGTTGCTATAGGAGATGAAAGTGGGAAACACCAGCCTGAACACAGCATGCTGGCAGAGACAGTCCTAATGAGCAAGCCTGCCTGCTTAGTGCTGTCAAATGCAATTACACTCATCTCAGTTTTAAACTGTCACTGCCTATGTTGCTTGCTTGTTTGGCCCTGATGTTGTTAGGTGACCCCTTGGGCATTAAGTTGGGGCCATTTTCTGAGTTTGCGATAGAGTGGTGCAAATTACCTGTCATTCATAGTGCCAGTGTGTTGGTATAATTGTCACAATGCCACATTTTAACAGTGAGAACGAGATTTGTTTTGGTATCACAATATCTACCAGATTACAGTATCAAATTTGAAAAAATGCAAATATGGTAAATTTTAAATAAATCCTCTATGCAAGTCTGAATATACATTTGGTTTTTGTATCATGGAACAGGGGGGTTTGTTTGTAGTACTTTGACCACTTCATTTAGTTAGCCTATTTGGTGCAGTTTATTAAAGGCAGGGTTAGTCATTCTTGCTAACTTCGAGCTCAAATCAAAACATTATTTCTCCGCGGCCCTCTGCAGCGGCATCTCACACATAGAAATGCATTGTGAAGCAAAGCATAGTGCTACGGATTTGTTGATACGAGTTTGTGTTCACCACATTGTTTATGTTACTATTTACGGAGCCAGGGCTGTGTAGAAGTAAGTAAGTAAGATTCATTTTTTCAACACGCACAGAGAACGGTAAGCTTTCGAAATGCGAGGAGATATTTGTTGAATTTGACAAAAAGTGTATTAGCTTACATTTAGCTTGCAATAGCTGACTATATATTTAAATAGTAACACTAGTGGTATTGTCATTCTGTGACATCATTGTCTATCTACTAGTCAATAGCTAGCTAATGTGCTAATGTACATAATACATTTTAGAGCCAGTACTATAATATTGCCAAATCAGTTTGTTATTTTTCTGTATCCAGAAAAATTCAGTAGCTCGCATGTTATGGTGACTGTGTCAGTCAGTGCTGACAATGTTAGGTGCAACAAGCTTGTATCACCTGAATAGAGTGTTTCTTAGAGTTTACTGTTTAGAGCCTACTGTCATTTAGTGACGTGAATGCAGCAGTTCCAATGTTAACTATGTGGGGGTGCAGTGTGTGTGTGTGTATGGGGGGTGATTATGGGTGATGATGTCACTTGGTGTAGGACTATGTAAAAAAAGCTCATGATGTGCCTATTTTGTATGGTGTTATATGAGTGTATGCTTTAAACATAATATAATATTATTTTGTTATGTAATTTTTCCTTTTAGACTAAAACATTTTCTGATTATCTTAGGTCAATTATAACAATCCACCAGCAGGTATTCCAAGCTAATGCTAGTTTCAGATAAGCACTGCTGTACATATGTAGTGTGTAGCGGTTAACCCAGAAGATCTAATATGATGATGACAGCATACAATAAATAACCATATTTATATGCAGGAAGCTTGACTGTTTGTCAAGCAGTGCAAAGCTTGTCCATGTTGCTGTGAGTTAAAGGTGCTATACACTATTTTAAACATGACTATAGCAGCAAACAACAAGTGTCTATATAAATATACAATATAACGGAGTAATTGCATCCTGAGCAGACAATGACATCACACTCCCTATGTGTGTGGTAATCTGAGGTCCCCTGTTGTTTTGGTGCTTTTTTATAGCATGGCACTAGCTTGACTCGCCTGTACTCACTTATGGTCCGATCACATCGAGAAGCGTCGCTAAAGGCGTGGCAGCTTCAAAAACGCTTTGATAAACCTCTGATCACACAGAGATGCGCTGTCTATGCCAAAGAGAACGGCTGCTTGGGCCAATTGTCACATTAACAAACAGCGTGACTCTTGCACCTTGCGCTGAAGTTAAGAGTATGTTAACTTAGAAACGCTAAAAAACCATGAAGCGCAATGCCATAAAAAAGTGGATTTGGATTGGAAGGAATTTGTTACTGCGTCATTGCGTGACACGCACATACAGTAAACAGTCAAGCTACTAAAGCAGCTGCAATATGTATTCACATTTTATTATTATGAATGGCAATACACAAAACCATGCCGTGATCAATTAAGGATAACAGTGTTAACTTATATTATCTAGCGAGAGCTGTCCAGGCAATTTGCGTAACGTGAGGTTGACCAAGACGTCTCTGAACTGTTGGTCGCACACGGCTACCGAAGGACATTCCAACAATGTAGGGACATGTATTAAATCAGAAAGACTAGCTGCAGTAAGGGAGTACTAGCCACAGTGGAAAGTGAAGTAAGCTAAAGCGATTAGAGTCGAGTAGAGCCGGGACTATGCAGTGGAAAAGCTTCCAAAGCGAGTAAAGTCGAGCTTGTACCATGCAGTAGAAAAGCACCACGTGTGGTCATCTGCTGGTGCGCTTAGTGTGACATCTAGTGGCAGAAGGTCATAGAGCTGACTGACTGGTTCCATCATGTTGTGAAAAAAGACACAAGACACAAAATAGTCTACTGTCCTTACATTCTGGCATATGAACAAGCAGGCCTAAAAGAGGGAAAGAGGCTGGCTGTGAGAGATGACAGCCTTAGCTCATCGTCACCATGCCTGCTTCGGGACTGATGAAGTACATGGGTGTCACATGATCAATGTATTCACAGCACTGCTCCTGGAGATAGAGTCTCTCTACTCTCTGCAGACTGGCTGAAATGCTCTCTTCTGCGTCTGTAATCAAAGTATGCTTTTCTTTTACTCTTCATCTACTGTTATTTATAATACGAGCGGCATATGCCACATTTTGGTAGCCTGGCTAGGTCAAAAGCGTACAGCACTTCATCAAACCAACATGATTCATCAGAGCTCCCAGGAGGTGAGGGTAAATGAGCACACATCTGCCGCCATATGCATGGAGGCATTACTGTGTGAATCCCAGGAAAACGGCTGCATGTGTGATGAGATAGCAAGCCTTCAGGAGACACGTTCAGCCTGTCTGCAGGGCAGATCTCAAAATGTTTCCTAAAGGGGGAAAGGAGTCAAATGCAGAAGTGCCACTGCCATCATCCTCATATGAACTTTAAGTCTCCTCACAAGAGCTATTTCTATCTTGACATATCTGTCCAAGTCCAGGGTTTAACCATGTTTTTTCCACTAATATGGGCATGGTCTGTGCTACATCTCTGTCCATTACGGTCCTATACGGTAGCCTCCTGCATATACTGTATCAATGTTAAATAATTCCTCCACCAATTAAATGAGAAATGCCTAAACATAGCTGGGTGTAGTTCTGGTCAAAAACAAATGATTTCAAATGAATCATTCTATTCAGTCTGCAGTGGTATGTACTGTTTCTACTGCCCACTCCTATAACAGTGGTCGTGACTACTTGCCTTCAGCTTACATTTTACACAACGTGTATTCCAGTAAAAACACACCTTAAAGTAATTACTGAAGTAAATGGTCATATCAATGAACGCTAATCCCCATAAACTACAGGGTGATCAGTCACAGGTATTATTTGTGTAGTCAGCGACCGACTTACCGGTATATTGAGAAAATATACCGGTAATCAACTCAACACTCTTCAAATCACAACTCTTCATTGTTTCAGTGAAGGGGATTTAATGCTATTTGCGTTTGCTGTGGGTTAAAATGGTTGCAGTTAAGAATGGACTGCATAACTTTTTTAATTTTTTTGGACGGGGTGAGAAGTAGTGTCATTATTGCTACTACAGTGTAATTAATAAAGTTGGCAAATGTAATTATCACTATTTACAATAAAGTGTAAAATGTTATATTTCAGAGAAAGCCTAACAGCTTGTGAAGGAGAGAGAGAGAGAGCGAGAGAGAGAGAGAGAGAGAGAGAGAGAGGGGGAGGGAGAGAGAGAGAGTAATGGTTAAAATAACAAATAGGAAGGATCTCAGAGAGATAAGTCTAGGTATGAGGTCAGAAAGTGGACAGGCAACAGAATGCATCAAACCATAGCGCTTTTGCCCCGTCCTTTAAGATCTCTCCCTTTCTCTTTTTCAATCTCTCTCACTCCCTCTGTCATCATTTCCTCCTCTCGCTGGCTGACACTCTCACTTTTCCATCTCATGGTCCATTAGCTGCATTGAGTGGCTGGTTCTGGAGCGAGTATTAAAAGCCAGTTGAATGCAGAGATGAATAGTGGCGGAGAGCTTTATATGAGAACAGCACACTCGTCGAGGTATACTTGTAGACCTGTGCTCTCCATCTTTCTGGTATCACTGTTGAAATGGAGAGAGATTGTGTTAGAAACCTTATTGGTCTTCATAAGAAGACTAGTTCTTGATGTAGGAAAAGACTAATACAAGAGGATGTGTTTCTGTGTGTGTGTGTGTGTGTGTGTGTGTGTGTGTGTGTGTGTGTATAGAGTCTCAGGTTTATTGTAGCTACTCAATATAGCATAATATTCTCAATGTATTTTATTGTGTACTGTTATTCTGAATGTAGCGGTGAATTATATTATATCATGGCTTATAGAGCATAGATTATAACTGAAATACAACTAATTATAGGTGTATACTTTCATACATCCATTTGAGTGTTAGTTTGCTTATATCATTTACTGTATACAGTGTTTAGGTTACTCAATAGCATCTCTGCAACAGCAGTCTTCTCCGTCATCCTTTAGTATTCCAAGTATACATGTCAGACGCCATGTCATATGTTTTCAGAGGTGATGCCTCTCAACCACAGGACTTCAATGGGACAGATTTGTGGGATGACACGCAGATAGCTGAGCAACATGGAGATGTACCGTCTGCCTTGACTGCTTGCATGGTGCATTAGCACAAGCATACTAGTGAAAGAGAGCAAATACATCAGAGAGACTACAGGTACAGTTAACTAGCATGGCATTACAAAATGGGGCGGGGACACAACAAAAAGTTACAATACATTAGAGTTCCTAAAATAAGCATATCTACAGAGCGCCATGCATCGCCTGCATATAGGCTTCTGCTCAGCCTTTGTACTGTAACTCGCCATGGCAGTGGCAATAACATGTCGGTGTTATAGCAAGGTGAGACGTCCTGCTTTGGGCTAATTGCAGAGCCTGATCTGTATTCCCACTGGGTATTCCCGGAGCATTGAAATGGAATGCGCTGACCTTTTTGTTTTTCTTCATTCTAATCAACTGAATACTCAATGGCGCCACTTGTGCCCTAATCCTCGCGCGGCGCCTCCACGGCAGACGGCTTGATGCTCTGAGGTGAGATAGAGATGGTCTCCGGAGTGCAAACGCATCACCACCCCTCTGCCTCTCTGCATATCTCCCAGCCTCTTCCCTCCTCTCCTCCTATTCTGTCCCCCTCTTCTGCGACCTACCCCCTTTCAAAGCGTTGATTTAGTTATAAATAACACCCCTGCATTAGCACATTTCTCTGCTGCATTTTCAAATGAAGACACATGCATCTGGGTTAAGAACGTCTAATTATAGCCGGGATACATTGGGGAATAGTAAGATACAGTATAGGGGACAAGAGGCTAGTGGCAATGTACAGAATGTATTCTTTAGGCACAATAACCATGTACACAAAGAAAATACTTACTGTAAGGGGAAGTGTGTTATGGCGAATAACAACAGCTGTAAATTGGTGATACCCATGAAAGGAACTTATGGGTTGGTATTCTTTACAAACAAACAAGTTTAATTTCAGTGTTCTTTAAGGAGGACATATTTTCTGTTAAAAACATCTGAAATCAATCTCCCATTGTGCTTGCTAATAGCACAAATATATAATAAAACATTATGGAAGAGGAAGAGCATGTCATGGAGAGCATTCCTTTTGTTTAGACAAGGTTCATCCAATTTTATCATTATTACCATTTCCCACAAATCCAGGGGCGTCGTGAGTTAAACGTCACCTGCCGGATACATCCTAATCAAAAACTGAGCAATTACAGTAATTAGTCTCAGCTTTGTATAAAATCGTTCTGCATGAAAAAAAAGACTAGCCCAAAAGAGATGGTGGATTTGGCATCCTATTGCTTATATGGTTTTACCAAGTGAATGCCAAAAAAACAAACATGGGTGTGACAGAGAAACCATTGCTGTTACCTGGGTCTCATTTGCTCTGCTATTACAGTGGTTGGCAAAGCGATACTTCACTGAAACTACTGTGATATCATGACATAAATGTGCCACTCCATGGCTAAAACACAATTGGATCGTGTGACTGGACCTATTGCTTGCTTCATCTGTAATAACTTTTCATAGCAATGTTATTCGGAGACAGTGAAATACCCAGTCAGCACTGAGTTGTGCCAACAGCCAATATATTGAAGTATACCTAAAATTGCATGTTTCATTTTCTTTTCTGACATCAACAGATAATGGTTATGAATCAGTATACTTATTGTGGGCCTAAGTGCCAGCCAAGTCATCATAACATAGCTCCCCTGCGTCTTGTGGTTTCCCCTGCATATCTGTTAGGGTGTGGACTTTACATTCTCCAAAGTGAATCCTGGTGATCTGAGCGCTAGCCTGGCTCAGTGGCTCAGGGTGTAGCGCAGGCAAGGGCAGGCTGCACATTTAATCCACTAGGAGTGCCATGGGGCGAGACAACATGCACAACACTGTGACCCAATGAAAACGCATGCTGCAAGCGGCACTAGCTTTTTTTTTACATTTAGCACGCTTCTCCAAAGACAACCATTAATCTTCATTTAACTGCATTATCTGAAGTTTTCCCTCAAGATAAACCAGTGGTGGTTTGTGGGAACATTGCGTTCATTTAGCCTAATGTCATACTGTTTTGCTATCTAGTGCTTCAGACTGTTGTAACCACATTATTATTCAATGACCTACTTTGGAAGATCGATTGTCTGACATACACAGCCTCTTGAGTCAGGCTCGAGTGAATATTTGCACTGTTTTAGATTGCTGACTGAGACCACAGTCCCCCCACCCCGCAACCACCCCATGTATCAGCCAATACCTCGGGGATGGGGAACGGGAATCAAAGGCATCTTTTGATCCTGACCCCCTTGGCCAATGCTGATCCTCTGTGCATCTGGACCCGTTACATAACCCCTCTACCCCAACCCACCCGCCTCGGCTTCCCCTCTGCGGTACTTGCAGCACTATACTCTTCCCAATACCTCTGCATCTCCGCTTCCAAATGAAACCATGCATATATTAGTGTGTGCTCCTGTAAATGTCCTCTCTTTGTAGCTTGTTATGATCAGCCGTCCTGACTTTTTCCTTCCCACTTAAGTTTTGTATTTTTCTATCTACAGCCCAGCTTTAATCAGATTGTAATAAGAAGAAATTGTCTTACGCCATTGCCTGTGGACATTGGCAGTCAGAGCACACACGCTCTGCAAATAAATTTGGCCGCAGCAGGTGGGAGAAAACAAGCTTCTCGTTTGACATGACACTACTGGGTATACTGTCACACAAGAAAATGAGTCACTGCTGTGATTCGAGACCCATTTGTTTAAGTGACTGGACTATGATATGTCGATTTATTGTGTTAGCGTAGACCATCGCAGTTTACTTAAGTGCCCTATAGTACTCAGGTACCATATTATCACGTTCAGTACATAAGCATGAGGGCTTTTATTGTTTTGCTAAAAAGGCATAGGGAGGCTTAACATTATCTTGCATTGGGAGAAAAATATTATTTGTTGGACCACACTAATTGACAGCCAGGGTAACATTACAGCAGGGACTTTTCAACCTGACATTGGCAGCCTCTGGCTGAAAGCTATTTCCATAAAGCTTGCTCTAGTCATGTTTTATATGCAATTGTGTACATCTGGGTGTAGTATAGTTTACAATATTTCCTTAGCCTCAAAAATATATTTGATCTGCTCTGCAAGATTGCAAGATGGTGAACATGTTGGTGAGAGACTTGACACAAAAGATAAATGGGTTGTTAAAATAAGCCATTCCCTTTCCTTCTGGTCCTTGAATTGTTTTGATAGGTTGACTCTGGTATTATGTGCTTTCAATTTCAGTGCAGAAAATAACTAATACAGTAATGTTGGTATAGAGGGTTAGATGCCTGCAAGCTCCTCTCTACCCTCCAGCAACCTCACAATTTAGCAACAACTGGAGCAGAAATAGATATGGAGTGCAGACAGCTCATCTCAAGAAGCGTGTACCTCATTTTCACTAAGTTTCTCTTGGTCTACTGTCTACTGCCTGCTTGACAGTTTGGACATGTTAGTTTAAAGGCCCCATATCATTCCAATTTCCAACTGTCTTTTTTGGACAGACTTTCCCCCTTAGAGCTGAAAATTCAATTTCAGTTGTTGTTCTAGTTCTTTTTAACATGCCCTAACTTGATTGGCTGCCTGACATGGAGAGGGAGGATATGTTAAGGGGTGATAGGTTACAATCCAGAAATGATGTCAAAACATTAGAGACCACACATTGAATGACAGATTAAAGTATGTTTTAATGTTTTGATCGTCATGGTATGGAGGACAACGATTTGGACAAAACATCACACCACACACCAATTGATTCCATTCCCCAACAGCCCAATCCTGAATTCCAAAACCTGACCTATGACAAACAACATGACTTTTGTGTAAACAAACATAGCAAACAAGCTTTCGCAATCATTTATTCAGAATGTTAGTACTAGACAAATGATTTATTGTATGGTCAAATTTCAGTTTTAGGTCCTCCTGACAACTAACATCACAACTAAAAACATCTAGTTTTAGGCATTTTAACTGCTAAGACAATGTTAATAATGATTGATAAATGTATAAACTTATGACATAACCTGCGACGGCAGCTTATTGCACTGGTATTGTTTCTAGAATTTTCTAATCACATACTCTCCTTTCTACACACCCTATGAGTCTGAACAATCAAAGCTTTTATTCAGGCTTAAGGGATGACACATTTTCACACTCCATTTAGCCTCTCTCTAAACTCTTAATTGCTGAATTTATCTGTATGCAATTAAATGGTCATCGTTCTTGTAGCATGTGGAGCCAGAAACTAATCTAAATTTGCCAGTGACCTTGGGGTTTATTGCCCATGGTTCATCAGAGACCATCTGGATAGTAAAACTAGGTATTTGGAGCGATTTCATACCCATCATTTTCCAGTTGGTGACGTAGATTCCGGAAATGGCTATAACTAGCGTATACTTCTATTCTCTGTTTTAAATGTACATGTACAGCATTTGGTAGAGGCTTTTATTCGAAGCGACTTACTTTTTTTTCATTGTTGAGCATGTCATACACCAGCAATGGTAAGCCAACAATATTCTATCAGAATAAGTACAGCATCATCATGACTAATACCATGTCAATAGTATTAAAGCAACCAAATAGCCTAAATAATAAATGCTTAATACATATAATCAGAAAGTTTTTATTTATTAATTATTTATGTATTTATTAGGGCTGGGAAAGTTAACGCGTTAATCTCGGCGATTAATTTTAAATGTTTAACGCATTAAAATAAATTAACGCAATTGACGCCATATTGTAATTTTTTTGAATCAGTCGTGAACACTATAGCGTCCGTTTTAATTACTTCCTGGTGCGACGGATGAGTGTGCTAACTTAGCAAATAATACTGCATGATGGAGAAGGATAACGATGGGGTTTTAGATGGAAAGTTTACGTTTAAAAAATGTCCTGATGGCTCTTTAGACAGAAAAGTGGTGGTATGTACAATTTGCAAAGGCGAATTTAAATACCACCGAAGCAATTCGTCTCTAGTATACCATATAAACGCAAAACACCCAGGTGTTATTAGCGAGGCTACAGGAGGGTCTCGCC
>JAODLL010014693.1:0-28236 GCA_026546735.1 Forbesichthys agassizii | reverse complement strand
ATATATTTCAGCAGTGTTCATGCCTAGTAGTCTTTGAAGACAGCAGCCTGATCCTGTTCCACAACAAATGCCTTTAGGATCAAGAGGAAGAGTAGGCTAGTTTCTCACCTGTGGCTCATACATCCAAGGATAGTCCACTCGCCTGTCTCCCTCTGTTTTTTTGAAGGTATATGCTGAATAAACTGGAATGCGTTTGCGAGGGTCGTACAGGGTCACATATCGGGGTTTGTCAGCGTAACGCTGACATATCCTTTTCAGGTGGCTGTCGATGATTCCCCGTGGTGGCGTTCCCATGTACAAGGAGTCCTTGCATCTCTCTACGTGGTTAAAATCTATAACAACTGTGCCCAAATTCACAGTCACAAGATTAAACAAGGAGAGCCCAAATGCTAAACAGAACCTTGAGGGGAGCATGGCACTGACCTCACCTCTAAGCACCTGTACCGTTTCTCCTGCAGAAGTGTAATGACTGAGGAAAAGTTCAGTTAGGATTTAAATATGAGCACAGATATGCAAAGCATGTAGGCAACAGAGCATGGCCAAGGCATAGCCTATCTTAGTGTATGTCAGGGCTATTCAATTCCAGTCCTGGAGGGCCACTGCCCTGCATGTTATCAATGTCTCCCTGCTCCAACACACTTAATTTTAGTGACTGGGCTGTTATCAGGCATTAGAATCAGGTGTGTTGAAAACAGGGTGAAGGGCCCTGTTTTCCGATATCAGTCGGTTTCAGTGACTGTTATTTTAAATCCAACCAGTTACTGCTCACAACCCCACCCCCCCTCCCCATTCCGCGTAGTGTGCTGACTATGACTGCTACTGTTCGACTGCTTTGCTACTATACTACTCTGACACAGAAATGCAACCATTCCGGTTTGAACCACATGCACTTTATTATTTTCCACTGTGTTTTCAAGGCGTTAATATTGCGCATTAATTCTGCCTCGCTGTTCAGACTAAAGGATATTGAATGGGGTTCATTGTTGTTCACCTCAACATTGGCATGGTTACGTGTTGCTACTAATGCACAAGCATCATCCTGCAGTTTGTTGCTATATCCTAACCTGACTAGATGGATTGTTGTCACAAATCCATCTGGGGAGTCATATGCTGAAACTGTTTGTAAAGGGCAGGTACAAAAATTACTTGTAATTTTTGCTGTAGGCAAACCTTAACCACGCCTGTATAGCAATCAACATGATGCTACTCGGAAACATTCTAAATGGTTTTGAGGCTTTTCAGACTGATTCTCACAGCGAAATTAAACTGAAGCTCGCGAGATCAGGATGGTCTAGCTATCTCCCCTGCTTTACCGAAAGCTTACAGATGTAACTGTAGCAACCAATGAGTATTATGTAGAGCAAATATGTAAACATTGTATTGCCTATAATGTTCTAATGGTGCCTATTGTAGTAACAAGGTTGTAAACATTCCTGTGCTGTAAATTTGGACAATTAACATGGGTATTTATGGGGATTGACTCCCTTTTGAAGCCAATCTCAAGTGGCCATTTGAGGAGCTGCACATTTTAGCACTTGCCTGCCCACCATTGCCTGCTACGAGCTCTGCCAGACATGCATGCTAGGCATGATAGGCGCTGATGAAGTGATATACTAGACCCGACCAACAATTCCGTGATATAGACGGTCATGCCTTGTGTGTAGATTTTTTTCTTTTTTAGAATAATATAATATAATATTTTGTCAATGTTTTAATTGGTAATAGTCTGAATATATTTTTTAAGTCAGGTTCAATAACAGTTATATGATTTATAAAAATCATTACAAAACAGGAACATGTGTTGACTCAGCACGGGTATAATAAGAAAAGGTGATATACAGGTGATTTTGAAGCAATCAGTATTGGGCAAGTTACTCAGGAATAGTAATAAGATAACTATTTACATATTACTCTTTCAAAAAGTAATATTATTACTTTACTTATTACTTATTATTGGGTATTAAAAGTAATTAGTAAAGTTACTAGTTACATTACTATATTACATTCACAATAACTACCCTGCCTCACCCCTTCTGAAAAATTACAACCTGTGTAGCCAGCTCATTTTAGAATTGAATCCTCTTTATTGGAACAATAATTAACCTCCACCAGAAGTCAACAGTCAGCCAAAGTGAAAACATTGGAGTCTCTCAAACCAGATGATTGGACAGATTGGTTCAATTAGCCTATTCTAATTTGTTAGGACCAGAACTCTTGTTCTTGTAACACAGTAATCTGGGTGTTGGGCTCCCAGCCGAAAGGTTGTGGGTTCAAACCACAGTGTTGACCTACCTGTAAGCCTATCCTTGAGCAAAATGCTAACTGCTCCCGGTGGTGGATCGCGCCTTACATGGAAGCAATTGGTGAATGGGTGAATGTGAGGCAAAATACTGTAAAGTGCTTTGAGTGTCCGAAAGGTTAGAAAAGCGCTATATAAATGTAATATATAGTCTATATAGTGATATTATTGCCATTTTGGAAATAGTAATTAGTTACACTAATAATTACTGAAGAAAGTAATAATATTACAGTAACTAGTTACTAGTAACTACCCAACACTGAAAGCAGTACATAGTAATACCCATATAGCATTATATTCAGAATTGTGCAGGGTTCCTGCATTTTGTCTTTTCATTTACATCAATAAACTTTGACATGTCCACTATAAATTGATGCAGTTTGGGGGTCCTCCATCATAAGGTGGATGTAGAAGGATGTTGTAACACCACTGAGTGATATAATGTAACTTCAGGTCAGTAATTGGATCGCCATGCTCTACTATACTGTATGTATAAAACACTGGTTAAACCACAATTGTAATTCCAGGCACAAACCCAGAGTGTTCGTATAATAGCTTCCAGGTGTCTCTTCCACTTTAAATGTTCAGGTAGGCTAGCCCAGTGCCTTAATGGCTAGGTCATTGATGGCTCACATCCCAAGCCAAATCCATAAACTAATGCAACCGATGGACTGATGTAGGACTACACTAATCATGTCAGATGCTAGTTGCTGCTGTTGTGCCCTAAGATAAGCATAAAACACATGTTCTGGTCACTTGTGTTGCTTGGCATAGAATGTTTTTCACACTTTTATCCCTCAGTCAAAACTGAAGATGCATTTGTTTGTCAGTGAACACTAAATCCCTCACTGTTGAGTGAAATGATGCTGTTTTTTACAGCAAGGAATTTATGTTTATCCTTCTGTATATGCCAGGCCATCACATCTACACGTGTAATTTAAACAATTTGATGAACAATTATATTTTTTGAAATGTTATCAGACTGTTCTGTCTATAACAAGATATAACATCATTAACACTACTCAATCAGTCTACACTTCCCTGTGTGTAAGGTGTAGCGCTTTAATCAATAGGCTTCACAGTAACATGTAAAACCTTCTAATCTGTCTAGCAGAGGGACAAAAGGCACTAGTGTTAGTGGCACCTCATAGGTACTAGCGTGGACGATAAGCCAATTAGCTCACACAAGATAACGCCTGAAGCCTTACCCTTGTATGGACTTTGAACACAGACTGTGATAGGTGCACGGTCACTGTGGAGGCAGGCTTGTGTTAAGGTGAATGCTCCCCTGCCTGCCTTTCCAAAATAATAGTTGTAGGTCTCTCACATTCTCTTTTGGTTTTGCTGTACTATTTTACTACAGTAAGATTAATAACATGCTTATACCATATTTAAGACCACTATAAATTAGTGAAATATTTTGTCAAATGTTACATTTCACTAAAAATCTAAGATACATTGTGCGCCTCACACACAGCATATATTTTTCTCCCCCAACTTTTGTTAAAAAAACAACTGGGCATGAAAATGCACATGGATAGAAAAGGCAGAAAGGAAGAATGCTGTAATTCTAGGAAATACATTACTGTAAAATGTATTGTGTAGAGCTACAGTGAAGAATTCAGGTCAACTCCAGGTCCCACCTCCTTGGTGCCGACTGAGACTTCAAACCTATCCCACACCTGCTGCTTTGCTTCTTTCACTGCAGATCCTGCAGCCCTGCGGGCCCGTCGGTACCTTGCAACCACCTCTGGAGTCTTTCAGAACGACAGGCCTCCGATATGCCTCCTTCTTGAGTCGGACAGCTTCTCTGACCACAGTGTTCGAGAGTTACCACCCTTCGAGGCACCTAAGACCTTGAGACCACAGCTCTCTGCTTCAGCAATGGAAGCTTTGACCATTGCCCTTTCAGGTTCATGTCCCCAATGCCCACCAGAATGCCAGAGAAGTTTCGCCGGAGATGTGAGTTTAAGGTCTCTCAGACCGGGGCCTCTTCCAAATGTTTCCAATTCAGCAGCACTACCAGTTTGGGCTTACCAGGTCTATCCAGAGACTTCCCCAGCCCCTTGATCATACTCACAACCAGATGGTGATCAGTTGACAGCTCCACCCCTCTCTTTACCCGAGTGTGTCTTATGTTCGAACATGGTGTTTGTTATAGAACCATGGCTAGCACAGAATTCTAACAACAAACAACCACTTGGGTTCAGATTAATGAGGCCTAAATGGTAGGGCTTAACCTCTTGCACAAGCTCCTTCCTCCACATTGAGGCTGGCTCTGGGGACGTGGACTGTCAAGATTTCTAACCTTCACTGCCACAGCAGTGCACCTTACCCCCGTGGTTTCTCCCATGAGGGGTGGGCCCATAAAATGGAGAAGGCACCATATTGTTCTTTGGGCTGTGCCCCTTCGTGGCAAACGGGGCCACCAGGTGCTCACTGAGGAGCCCTCCCTCTGGACATGGCTCCAGACAGGGGCCCTGGGCTTCCTCCAGGCAAGGTATTTAATATTCTTCCTTGAACCTTTCTTAATCTGGCTGCTCCCCTGACACCACTTTGCCATGGAACATCCTACCAGGAGCATTTTTCTCCAGACAACACAGACCCCAGGTTCATAGGGGCACACAAACCCCTTTACCACGATAAGGTTATGGTTCCCAGAGAGGGAACCATTGCTATAGAAGTGGCTGCAAAGGGAGGGTTAAATAATGGTGTAGGCCTAGAGCTCTGTAGAGGTGAGAAGAGAAGCTTGTGAGCGACTCAGCACTTAGGTGTGCCCACATGTTAATACTAGGAGTTAGCACACATCAAGCAGTGAGTGTTCCTTTATCAGTTGATCCTACTCAATTATCATTCAGAAAAATCATGATTTAAGTAAACATGTCCAGTCTAATCCAACAAACTGGATTAGACATTGGATAATAGTGGTTAACGTTGTCAGATAACAAACTATCTACAAAGTCCATAATACTTTTGTATTCACTGTAATATGTGTTTGATAAATGCATTACATTGTGCAAATTATTATCAGTAGCCATACATATTATGCATACTGATTTATTCATGGATACATAGCATATAATTTAAGTTTGTATGGTGCTTTTATTGTCACACATTATTATTCCTCTGCATTTAACCGATGCCTCAAGGAGTTCCCACTGCTCCAGTGGGCAGCCACTGTGCAGTGCCCAGGGACCAACTCCTGGTTGAAGACAGTGTTGCTGGTCAGATGGCATTGACTACACAATGAACCTAAGATGTTTTTTGATAGTGGGGGAATCCAGAGCACAAAGAGGAAACCCACGCAGACACAGGGAGAACATAGAAATTCTACACAGAAAGGCTGGGACAACTGTGGTTTGAACCAGGGACCTTATTGTGTGAGGCCACAGTGCTATCCACCATGCCACTGGGTTGCATATTTAACCTATAGTAAGTAATATGTGTTCAGTGAGTTGTACTTTGTATGAAAGTATCATTTTATTTAATTGTTTATGTTCAGAGATTCTAGTCAAGTGCTTGCTCATGCAAATTAAAAAATAGTGCACTTATTGGTACAAGGTGGCATATAGGGATGATGCCTTTTAATATATTTTATTTTTATTATTTAATTTTTTAATTTAAAATGATGACATAATTCAAATTGCTGTACAAACATTGTTACATTTGAAGTTATGCTTTAATTTTACTTGCATAGTTTAATTTTACTTGCATAGTTTAATTTTACTTGCGTAGTTTCAGTAGTAGTTTCAGTAGTTCGTGCAATAATTTGAATTTCTATCATCACTTTCTATATTTTGTATGCAGTAATACACACTGAACACTTGGGGGTAGGGTAGCTCTGTTTCGTGCTGAATATACGGATCGTTTCTTCAGTGGGCTGTTGTAGCCTAATCTTTACGTAGGCATACTATTTCGTCGTAATTTTATGAAAATGTGTATGAAAAAGGATAGCACAATACTCGTGTAAATGTAATAACATTCTCAATTAAATCAAAATAAAGCGTGGCTTAGTAAGACTTACTAAGCGTGACATGATATACTCATCTCAATCCAGTTCTGCACCAAAAGCTGCTGATTGGTCTTTCCAACCGCATATGGCAGTGTAGTGGCCAATAGGGTGTGTTCTGAAGACAGGCTGTTGCTAAGGCAAGTCAAGGTAAAGTAAGCAATTACAATTTACAATTACAACTACTCTTCTACTCCATTACCGTTTGTCAGGTCGCTTTATTGACTGCTCTTATTGTCTTAAAAGAGCAGCGATAGTGAAAAAGATAGTCGAACATAACTGAGAATGTAGATAATACAGACAAACAAGACACCCCACCAACACTCGAGGCTGAGGCTGTCACTGCCTTTAGTTTTTTTTTTATATAGTTTTGCACATTTAAGCAGTTTACTAAAACACTGTATTTGATACTAGTGTTATGTTTTTTCCAGTTGGATAATGAATTAGCCTATATGTGTGTTGTTTTCATTTCATTTATGAAAGTTATATAATGCATCTATATTATATTATTTTTAATTCCCCTCACGATCTATTATTCTCATTATTAATATACATGGAATGAACATAAGACACATACAAATGGTGAAACACATATGTCAGCAAATGAAATGGTCAGTTGAGTTTTGTAAAAGTAACTGTAAAGGCAGTTGTTAGAGATAAAAACTGATTAACCTGGACTGCTGGCTGTCAGTTTTCACACTCTGCTTGTGTGTGGGAGGGACAAATAATGGCTTCTTCATTATTGGATTAGCCTATGTGATTTGTGACATTATAAACTGCAACAGCAATTGCAGGTCAGGACCACTTGCCTTTCAACCTGAAGACCCAGACTCTTAGGTAGATTGATACATACATATGTACAAAATGTTACACTTATAGATCAACATAATAGGAGAAAGTATGTACTGTATGTTGCTTGAAAAAGCTTTACATTGATACAAATATGTTTAACTGGATGCCTGTTTGCATGCAAAGCCAATATTTTTTACAAATGAATGTCTAAAGTGAAATGTACCAACAGTAAATTAGCTGCAGCAACACAAGAAAGAAAACATTAAAATCTGCATATTCAAGAGGCTCACGCTCTTTTAGTTCTATTTGAAATCAAAATTAAGGTTAATTTAGTTGTAAATCAAATGGCAACACAAGAAATAACTGGTAGTTTGAGAATATTTGACATGTGTTTGATACTGTTCACTTTGTAGCCAGTGTTGAAGTAACATGCAACTGTGTGAAATATTATGCTATAGGCTACAGTGTATGGTAGGCTATAGCAGCCTATATGTTTTAGAAAGAACCAAAATCTGACATGAATGGAAACTGTTTCTGCTTGATAACATAGGAATGTATGCCTATGCTATTTTGTTTCAAATATAACAGTACTGTAACTGTGGCCACACAGATGTTTATACATGTGCATACACACAAATGCCGAGAAAGAAAGAGAGAGAAGAGACAGGGAGTAGAAAGAGAAGGGGGGGGTGGACTCTCCAATACTCCCTCTAGCTGTTTCCCTCATCCTAGCTTCCTAGCTCCACCTACCTGACAGAATTTGACCGATATTAAAATTCCTGCTTTCTCATTGGCCACTGTGCCATGAGTGGCAGCGTGTATGCCCGCCTCAGCTGATTCGCCAGGCCGATGTGAGCTCTCTAGCATGAGAGAGAGAGAGAGAGAGAGAGAGAGAGAGAGAGAGAGAGAGAGAGAGAGAGAGAAGTAGATCGGGCCAGACAAGGAGTAGGAGAGACAGGGAGGAGAGGGGAGACGGCCTGAACGGAGGCGTTGGACGTGCCAGGACAAAAGCCCCGGTGAGAGAGACACACACACACACACACACACACACACACACACACACACACACACACACACACACCAGCTAGCCTGCAGCCCCATCTGCAGGATGTCAGCGGCTGAATGGAAATGTACTGTGTGCGCGTGCGTGTGTGCCCGGTTGACGACCATCTCTCTGGTTGAGCGAGCCCTATACTGCAGGATGTGTACTCTGCATGCTATCAGCTGCACACCCATGCATGGAGCACATGCACACACTTTCTCCTCTTTTTACGCTTCCAAATGCACACACACACCCGCACACGCACACACACACACACGCACACAAATGTCGGCACGTACACCACGTAGGCTACAGTACACACTCACGTGTAGGTAGATACGACAGGAAAATGCAGTCATTTGTAGTAATAGTGTTGCATGTGTTTTTATGAATGACAGATTACTGTTGCCTAGGCAACTCTTCTGCAGACTGGATACTTTGTGTACAGCATTTCTTTATTCGCTTGAGTGTGTATGTGGTACATTACCATTGAGTGTAAATGTGGAATCGGTAGGCAAGTTGATTGAGGGGAATCATAAACAGATTGCGTACACGACAACATCAGTAGCCTACTTTATACAGGAAACCCTGTGGTTGTAAAAGCCTCATGGCCTGCTCCCCTACAAAATAACTGACCCAAATGATTACCGTACAACCGGCTGGTCTTGGTCTGGGATATTTGTATATGACGAGTAAAAAAGACCAGACAATAGGCAGCGTGCTGTCTCCCACTAAGCGTGCACCGATTAGTGGGAGACAGGCAAACATATCACAATTCTAGGTTGTTAGCTACATGGTCGTCATTTGACATCTGTGTTTGCGCGCGCGCGCACACACACGCACGTGTAATAAATAACCTATGCTATCTGGTTAGTCAAAATATATTTCGTTTATTTGCAACAAAACAACCCTCTTCTCCCCTTAATTGCATTGACCTTGCGTTGGTACAGTCTGGTCCCTGCCTGACAGAGGGGATGTGCTGAACACCAGGAGAAGAGTCCATTATGGCGAGAGAGTAGGGGGATCTAGGTGGAAGGCAGCAGATCTGCAGCGATGATGTTATTTTTAGAATATATGATTGATATTCAGCTCGCGTGTTCTGCACTGCGATCATGTGACTCTCCACTTACTGCACATTGCTGCCGACGTGCACCGCTCATAGAACTACTGTATAGGCACCGCTTCGCGCGCCTGTGTTAGGCCTACCGGTTAACCTGGCTACGAGATATATTGTGTCTTTCCCCCTCCATCTGCGTCCATCAATTTCCTTAGCTACCTACAGTATTAGCCTATTATTAGCCGCTATAACAACCACTTTCGTGTGGAACAGACCAGGCGCAAACGTTTCCCTCCTAATGTAAACACACTGCACAGCAAAGCTTAGTATAAAAACAGGACTCGAGGGAGGATCACAACTGTAGTGCAACGTGTTTCTCCCGCGGTGCCAGCTGCAGAATGTCTTTAGGTCCATGGTTAGCGTTCAGCGCAGCTCCTCCGGCGTCCACGGGAAAACCTAGAGAAATAGCAGAATGTAAATACGGAGGGGCTTGCGCTTGTCCCGGTAAACGTGACACTTGGCTTGCACACACTCAACCACTCCCGTGCACCCTGGAGTAAATGATATTATCAGTTGCCATGGATACGAGGACACATTGTGCCGATAAAATTGGAAGGATGAGTAAAGAGAGACCACAATGTTCTCTAAGAAAGAAACCCTTATTTTAGACAACTGAATAGCTAGAAATACATTAAAAAAATCTTTAATTACAGTATGAGAGGGTGATATTAGGATGAAGCAGTTATCTCTATCTTTTCTCTCTCTTTCTCCCTGTCTACCCCCCCCCACCCACCCACCCTCTCTCTCTCTCTCTCTCTCTCTCTCTCTCTCTCTCTCTCTCTCTCACAATATCTATATATCTCTTTCACACACACACACACACACTTGCCACTGTACATTCTTTCAACTGGCAACATGATTCCCTTTGTTTTAAGGGAAGGATTGCCAGGGTGAAGTCTAGTGTGGCAATGTGTGGGGGAGGTAACTATGTGGTAGTGGCTGGTCAGGGATAGCACCGGAATTGAGTAGTGCTGTTGTGCAGGCTCTTAAATTACGTGTGTGTGTGTGTGTGTGTGTGTGTGTGCGTGTGTGTGTGCGTGCGTGCATGCGTTTTAATGCAGTGAGGATGTTCGTTAAAAGTATATGAGGCTGTCCAGGACCCACAGAACCTGTTTGCATATTCCTGTTAACGCTCATCCAGCAAGTAAGGCGCACACGCACAGCTGTTATTTTGTATGCAAATGTATTCGTCTTGCACGTGAAACTGGGTTACGTTTAAAGGGAAGTTTAAAAAAAGTGTTAATGAGTTTATGGGGTTGTAACACAGGGAGAGGAAAGGAATATGTCTTTCCTCAGTGACAGCTATGAGCAGGTTTTCTTGGTGACAAACTGGTCAGGTTGTGCTTAGCTGCACAAGGGCTTGATTTTACAGTATACACCTGCTTCTCTGGTGTCCTATGGGCATGCCTGGATTACAGCAGTCAAATGCACAGCAAAGAATTTGAGACCACAATGTAGTAAAAAAAATATATTGTGTACTCAATATTTATACAAATGCACAGGACCTTAGAGACATCTATACAACCACCCTCACATCATACAACACCCTGCACAGTGTTTAGCAAGGATTGTATATTGTTGCAAGGTCTGAACATTAAATATTTTTAAATTCATGTTTTAGTTATTATTCAATTGGCTACAGTTCAATAACTATATGCAAGAATGAAAAATCTTACAATACAATCCTAAACGTTTCCACACAAAAGTATTAAATAAATAAAGTCATCTATGTTACAATCTTTAAATATGGGAAATCACATAATTAATCTGTGGCAGCTGGGCAGATGAGTGGAACAGGGTGGTGAAGGGCCCTGCATTTGGCTTGGTGCAAGAGACAAATAGACAGCCGCCTAGGAGAGGGAAATCCATTCAGATGCCTTATGTATAAATAAACTAAAATAATATACTAGTTTCAAGCAGCCTCTACAGTTAACATTCAGATGATTGAGTTTAAATTAAGGTGGGACATTGAGTTTTATAGCAAAATACTGTACATTATTGGATCAGTTATCACCTTAGCCACATGATCTTTGTGTTTAGGCAAACACTTCCTCTCAAGATGCCTTCCCCAAGTCCAGTACACCTGGCCACACACAAGGGTTTAAGTGCCTGGCAGCAGGTCTGTTCTTACCTTGCTGTAAGATCTGGTGTATCTGTCCACACTACCCGACACATAGACAACACTTTACTCCCGCTTTAAGCCTCAGTCTAAGACCTGGTATTGTGATCATTCAGTTAACTAGTTATTATTAGAACTCACTTTGGCACAGCACAGTGGACTTACAACCCCATTACAAAGATACTTAGATATACTTATTTAGCATCTGAGGCTAAACAGACTAGATAACAGAGTCAAGGTGTTTCATGTTTCATGTTGTTGTTGTCGTCATTTAGGGCAGTATCCATTCTATATTCATATCTTCTGCAGGAGAGAAAAATTTATTTTGTACATTTTGAAACCTTAGACCTTACCAAGATATATGCCTGTAATGTTGCCAAGAAGCAAGGCCATTAGTAACCACACAGAATAGCATACATCATACTGTAGTGTACTATATACAAATACACTGTAGGCTATATAATTATTGTATTCTTTGTGCTCTCAGGTGTCAAGTGGTGGACCTTTCTCACACAGACCAAGACTGGTAAATATCTGTTCAACTGTCACATAAACACTTTATGACTGAAGCGATTCTCTAAAGTGGTGTGTGATTAGAACACAAGTGTACATATATTCATAGAAATACAGAGATTTACCTATTTGCAATGAAATAACATGTGAAATCATTGAACCTGCATCATAGACTTTGCAGCGTCAATAAGACATTGCAGAAGTTTCTATATTCATTTACACTGTTGTTAATATCTTTAGATATAGATATATATAAAATAATATCTTAATATCTATATAATTTGATATTTGCCACAAGGCTGGATGCATCACCCAGTAGATCTGTACTCTGGTCGGAACACATGGGACTCCTATCCAGCAGGGGGAGCTAACAGAGAACAGTGGGCTCCCAGTCGCCCATGGAACCATGCCAGTGGTCAGAGGTCAGCAGCATTCACATTACTTCAGTTGAACTAACAAATTGATATTTCGTCATAACCCTAAATAAACTGTGCCCTTAATCTCGACCCTAACCTATTGAACCAAAGTTTAGCACATTCTCACATAAATCACAGTGCGATGTATGGGTACTATAGTAGTCTGGATAATCTAATTACAGCTGTTCTTAGAATGACAATGGTACTATCAATGGTCATATACTGTGTATATATATAAAAACAACAACACCCCAGCCACTGACACAATGACCTGAGAACATGTCATCACCAAAATGTAATATGGGTTGAAGTGGTAAATGCAGACCTAAAATACTAAAACACAAACATATTAAACACTAGACTCAGCTCTGCAATATTTGAATGCACAAATTCTTATGAATACTTGAAAAATGTGGCACAGAAACAAACAACTGACAACCAAATGAAACAAAAACCCAAGCTTATATCACTTCCCCACAGGTGTGCAGTAATCGGTGATTAGTGTAGTGTTTGGCTAGCTTGTGCTGGATGTGTTTAGTACAGTGGTCCCCAATCCTGGTGCTAGAGGGTTGCAGCCCTGCATGTTTTAGATCTCTCCCTGCTCCATCACACCTGATTCAAATGAATAGCTCGTTATAATGACCAATTCATCTGAATCAGGTGTGTTGGAGCAGGGAGACATCTAAAACATGCAGGGCTGCGGCCCTCCAGGACCAGGATTTGGGGACCCCTGGTTTAGTACAACAGCAAAAACTAACAATATGCCTAGGAGTGGCTCCTATGTTATAGCCTGGTGTAGCCACGCTCCATTGGGAAGCTGTAACAGTAACAGTTGTTTGCTCCTACAATATTTTAGATTGCCTCATCTAACACCATTTAGAAACACGCTTGACTTCAATGTCATCTTTCAGACATCCTTTATGCATGCTTTCCTTGTTATGCTTTTAAAGATATTTCTGTATGGGTCCTTGATGCTTGTGGCAGGTTAAACACGTTTTCACTCCTCCTTACAGATGGCAGGGCGGACGCAGTCAGTTACATCCTCCACCCTCAAGTCATTTTTATAACAGGTGACTGCCTCAACATCTCCAAATGGGAGATGGCTTTATTGTAAATGTTTTATATTTACTTATTTGTGGCATACCTTTTGAGCAATAATGTTGGAACAGGTTTTTGATAAACAGTATAAAGTGTAGCATATTAAATTAATCCTCACATTAAATTAATCCTCAATCCTGCCTCAATCATGCAATGTTTGGCAAAATGTTATATAGCACTTCCAAACTACTTAAAGTAAATTACTGTATTTTGGTGACTGAGTCAGTAGTGGCCTGAGCTTCACCTGCGCTGCCACTTTTTATGATGTTGTTTATAAAAGATGCAGAATGCTGCAGACTTTTTTAGTTATTATCTTTCTAACTTATTAACTTTGTAGATAACTATAATGTGTGCGTGAAGTGGGGGGGTTGTTTGGACAACCTTAAGGAGGGATAGAGAAGAGTGCTTGTGATAAGTGTTTACTGTATATGTGTTGTGTTATTGTTTGTAATGAGCACACTGCGGCAAATTCCTAGCAACTAAGTCGCATGGCAATAAAGTATTGAATCTTGAATCTTTAAACATTTTAAGGAGCACACCCCCCTTTGCCAGTGACTTCACTTGCTATGAAACAGTTAGTAAAGTACACAACACAAGGCCCGTTCCATCTTGAATGAACCTAACAAATCTATTGAGGTTTAAGCGGTTCCATAAAGGTAAAAATTAAAGTTCACGCAAACAGACTAATTGAGACAGGTACTTAAGCAGCCCGAGAGGTAGAACATGGATCACATTGGTACACCGTGGCAAAAAGCAATGGTAAAGAGAGAACGGAGATATGTTCAACGTCATCAAGCAGAAGCTAATATTAGAAATATACGAAGAAGTCAAACATATAATATCCAAGAAAAATACTGTACTGTGTACTGTACTAAGCATTGCATGGTTGTAGAACTGTCTGATCTCATGATATTAATTGCAGCTGTAGAAAGAAAGAGGGTTAGGCACCATGTAATAGTATGCTTTCTCCCCCAACAAACAGATTCATGTTCAAATCAAATATTTTGTAACTTGTGTGTTGTGTGAATAAATTAAATTGAAGGAAAGTGGGGAAACATTTGTTCTATAAACTGTAAGTATTTGACTGATTGGCTAGTGGTTCATAAAGTTAAATATGGCAGCACACCAGAAGTCAGTGAGAAAAAACTTGCTTTCCCATTGGGCCAGTGTTACAGCCTCTGGTTAAGTAATATAATATGCATGCTTAGCCAGACGTCTAGCCTGCACTGGACCATGTTAGTTCCCAGCAAAAAATGCCATAGTTTGAACTATGTTGAAATTGCTTTATGAATATTAAGTCAGACTAACTGAAATAAGACAAAGATAAGTTTAATTGGTAAACTTGATTATGGAACAGGTCTCTGGTGTCATTATAGGCCTATCAGAAAAACATGCAGTAACCTGTTTAACCTGTAGAGGGTGCTATTCAGATTATAATGCTCTGCATAGTTTGAAAGTTTAAAAAACATGATCAGACTTGTTGAAATTGGAAAAGCGCGATATAAATATAAATGCAGTTCTTTTACCATTTACATGATGTACATCAAAATAGCAAATCAAGTTTGTTGCTTATGCACCTTGCGCAAGCAACACCTTTTGATTACGATCAATGAGACTATGTTGCTTTTCGTTTTATAGCATTTGACAGTATCACACAAATAAGAAGTTTTTGTTGAAATGCTCCTTTTGTGGTGAAAAATCCAATCCAACTGTATGCCCTGGATATGCTGAGCGAGAGCACATATTAGTATGGTGTGTCTTGTGTGTCTGAGGGGGGACAGAGTATCCAGCCACAGCCAGGGCAGAGATCCTATCAAGGGACAGAAGCTGCCGCTGCATCCATGGGACCATAGAGACCAGCTGTACAACAGCCAGAGCTGGCATCGCCACAACGCCCACTCCTACCACAGCAGACCCTCTGGTCACAGCAGCCATGCCCCGGCACGTGGAGAGCCCTGCTGGAGCAATGATTACATCAGCTCTGTGGTGAGATCAGCAAAGGGCGTCCTATGAGTAATGATGAGTACTATTACAGCACCAAAACCAGGATTTGAATCCAGGTGCAAGTCATACCCCCAGACCATTAGACCATCCTGGAACAATGTCATGGCTATATCAAAATAGTGTATTTACTTAAATCATAAACGGTTATGGCTTAATTAATGACATTTTATGTTAAAACACATTATTTAGGGGCTATATGGCCTGAACAATATTGTTGTGGTAGAAAAGTTACACCAGCAGAGCATAAGTTTGACCGTAAGATCAGGTGTAAAATCCATCTTAACCTTATGTTTGGAGTAGCTAGTTTCAAACTAGCGCCACACTTTATATTTGGTTGCATCACAATCACTTAAGACACAACTTAATTGAATGAAGCAATCCTTAATAATGATATTGTTGCATTTAATTACATTGCTATCATTTTAAGACAATCAACTACTACACCATACAATGTAAACAGGAAATTAAGACATTTTTCTGCACAGTAGCTAAGTGTCATTGTCCGAGTTTTTCATAATTATCATAGAAAGTTTTACTCTTTGAACCTTTCATACAAGTCTGATGATAGCTGTCCTAAATGAATGCAGCCTACGTTAACCCGTTAATGCCGGCCTTACACCTAATGACTTTCAAGCGATTTCACTGTCGTAGACAAATTTCCAATGTTGGAATACAATCACGAGTCTCGCTGAAGTAGTAGCGCGTTCCTGTCATCTCGATCGTTAGTTGTAAGTTGCCAATCTGAGCAGTCTTAAGTCAGTCTTTTTCTTGTTTCGACAAAATCAAACATCTTTGCTCATGCAAATGGAATGAAGTAGGAGGGGTCTGCACACACCACAGCGCTGGTTTGTTTTGAAAAGTGTTAGTATGCGATAGGCATAATATGGAAAAACACCTCGTGTAAAAGGGTATGTAGGCTAACAAATTAATAGAAACCTATCTTATTAGCATCAGTCCAAAATGCTTTTTTCACAAAAGTCAATCAAGATAAGTTCCCAATACCCTTCCCTACATAGTCTACAACTACGGTAGAAAAAAATAAAAACCTCTGTTGCAAAGTGCGAAGCCAACATTTTTTTAAAGAGACAGTAGTCAGAATGAGTGAATACAAGCTTAAAACTGGCGTCACAGATATAACCTACCAAGCATTAAAATAATATCTCAAACATTTGTGCAAATAGCTTAGACTTATTTAAAGTCCTCTAGTGTAAGGACAGCATAACATGTGTCTTACAAGGGCGGCAGTCTATTTTACAATGAATAAAGTAATCAACATTATTTTCTCGTGTGTAGGCTATTTATTTTGTACCAATGGCTGTTTAATTTAAAGGCTACTAATGTTAATGTGAAATTGCTCATTCACTGTGGTTTGTGGCGTTTTGGCATCTCTCCAGATGCCAAAGGTTATCTAAATACATTTGACACGAATTTATTAAATAAATACTCCAAATCTTAAAGAGCCAATGGAGATTGCAGCTGGCAATAGCAAAGAAAAATGTATACAGTTTAGGGATGTCACGATACCAGAAATGTAGCAGTCGATACCAATACCAGTGTAATTCCTCAATACTCATTTCGATACCACGGGGCAAAAAATAAAATAAAAAAAATAATATATATATATAATTATTATTATTATTATTATTAGTAGTAGTAGTAGTATTAGTATTATTATAATAAAATATTCACATATACTTAAATGAGGCTCTAACTGTTTATGTAGCCTAGCTAAGCACGTTACCAGTTATATAAAGCTCAGTATATCAAGCTCATAACGTTGTATACCGAGACTGCCATCAAATATAAAGTAAAATGTCATCTTTCTGAGACTGGGGGTTATCTACAGTATGTGTGTACATAGCATGAATGGTATATGTCCGATGCTAATTGAAGTCTGAAGTCTGTGGCTTTGTGTAGCCTGCTCGGGGCTCCGCGTAAGTACCACCGGGACCTCCGTGACTTGGTACCCACACGAGAGTGCTTCTAGGGTGGGTAAACATTCAGCGAGATCCCGGTTGGCACTCTGGATGTATCGAAAGCGCAAGGCGAAAAAGTTTCAGTTAAAATGCATTGTAGTAAATTACAGCATACGCGTGAATGTTTGCAACACAAATATGCGACGTAGTCCTACATATTTTATTCGCTTCAAGGCTGATTTTGTTTCAGTCGCCAGGCGATGTGTTAATCAACGAACCAACGATGTCAAATTACTCAGCCGGTAAAGTCTTGATAAGATGGAAACTATTGCTGGAAAGGTCGAAGACACCGTTTGCATATCTTAAGGTACCATATTGTTTTTTATGACTGTATCAATCTCTGATAATCCCCCTGGAGCGCAAATTAGCCTACTTGTTTTTCTTTTCGACGAGTGGAGGCGGAGCACGTCCATGGTACCGTACGCGTGCACGTATGATTTCCGGTACCTACGGTACTGTACAAAAACGGGTACCGTCATGTTTTCTAAATGTTGGCATCGACTTGATACCGAAGTATCGGTTCTCGTGACATCCCTAATACAGCTATAATTAATAAAAGGTAAAACGATGCACCATACCAACCACTATATTACGGTGGACTTTACACCTACTATGGGTGAGGTGTAAGATTTGTTGTTACTTATGCCTACTGTTGTAACTATTTAAGGCTGGTGCAACCCATAAAATGTTAATAGCGCGTAAACTCGTACTTAAGGTAGAACTTATGTTCAAACTAGGCAAAGTTTGAACTTACTCACTGCTGTTGTAACTGGCTAGCCTGGCGAGACCATTCTGATCTCGTGAGCTTCAGTTTAATTTTGCCGCGAGAATCAGTCTGGAAAGCCTAGGAATCAGTTTGAATGTGTCCAAGTAGCAATTGAACTTTCCAATCAGCGTGGTGTGCATAGCTATACGGGCGTGGTTTAGGTGTGCGACAGCAACAATAAACTGATGGCTCATCCAATAAACTGCCACGTATTTTTTTGAAAGTACCTGCCATTCACAAACAGTTTCAACGTAGGGCTACCCAGATGGACTTGTGACAACAATTATTATGGCGTGTCAGGTTAGCAACTGGTTGCTGATTGGCTATAATGTCAAAGAAGTAGTCATAGAGGCAGTGCTGGTGTCTATTAAATAATGGAAAAAAGTAAATGAGTCAAGATCGAGTGTTGGCAGTAGTTTAATTAAAGTCTGTCAATCAAACTGCAGGTCCAAAAAATGAGGTCAGAAACCCAAATGCACCACAAAGTATGTGGCGGGACAGTGCCAGCTTGTAGTTTAACTTCCATGAACTGTCTGTGCCTTAGTATGGGCACCCTCATCACCATGACGACAACCCCAGAGAGCTGTTGTACCCGCCAGAGAGGTGGGCCAGCTTAGACTCCCGCTGGATGCCCTTTGTCAGAGTGACCAACGACAGAACAGAGTTGTGGAAACGCCCCATCCCCCACCAGCGGCGCGACCAGCTGAGCCACCGCAGCCCCTCCCCCCGGAACCCTGCGCCCCCACAGGATGAGTGTCCAGCCAAAAGGAGGCGGGATTCTGGACCTGAACAGGTAGGACCTACAGAACTTAACCAGGTGTCTGTTGCTTTGGAACAAGGCCAACAATACCAGCAGTAAACAATATGTCTACTTTATCACTAGACGTCCCACTCTGGATCAAAGCATTTTCCGTTACCGGGGCACCCCCCTTCACCCCATCATTATCATCGCTCTAACCGAACCTCACCAACACAGCAACAGGTACGCTCTGTTTCCTGTGTGTAAACAATAGTACTGTGGGGTTTTACAGGTCTAGTGCGTTGTAATATCCACAGCTGCACCAATAGGTGATGCACCCTCCTCCAAATCCATCTTGCCAGGGGGAGGCTGTCTGGCTGGCACCCGTCACATCCCCAATGAACCTCAGCCACACACCAGACTTTCATCACTCACCTTTATTCTGTGGACCTGTGTGGGAACTAAATATCTTTGGGTTATGTGTATTTGTTATATGTGACCATTTCATTGTTAGTCTGTATTTATGTTGTGTTCTCCAAAGAGTGGACGGGGATAAATAAAGATAAGGAAATTCTGAATACAAAAGCAAAAGCCTGAAATTTTGGGAAATTGGGCAAAGACGAGAAAGATCGGCCAAAATGCTTAATGAAACACATGGTAGGGACGACAGGAAAAGGATGTAAGGCCAAAAGCCCAGATAGAGCTAAACGTGCTCTATACAATATTGCAAACAACTATTTTCTATGTAAAAATATAGTGTAGTAATTGTGTCCTGAGCAGAGAATGACACCACACACCGTATGTGTGTTGTATTCAGAGCTCCTCTACTCTGTTTTCACACCTGAAAGTCCAGAACAGGGTCCGGACCAATGTTCATGTTTTTGTTACTTTGTAATATATGTTTGAGCCGAGTCATTCCGAGTACTCAGAGTACACTACAATTTTACAAGCTAGAACTTTGCCTTGTCATCAGTACCTGCATTTCCCTATACTTGACATTAATTGGATTGTAAATGGTTGTACGACTGAAGTCGTGTTGTCTGGTCGGCATTTAGGCAGCCTTCCATCCATCCATCCATCTTCTCCCGCTTATCCAGAGTCGAGTCTTGGGGGCAGCAGCTTTTAGGCAGCTTTTTCAGAATTAAATCAACCGAGAAAAATTAAAGAACAGATTAATTTTGTTGCCATTATATTATTTGCACCAATCACGTGAAGTAGGCTACTCGAGAGTTGTTAGATTTCGCCAAATGAACGTCCTCGAGTGCAAAAATTATATTGTTGCCGAAAGAAAACTGACTTTGTTCGTCAGACCAAAACACAAGGGCTATATCCTAACGCAAGACAGGCCAATGGACAGGAATAACGGGCTGGTACAAACCAATAGACAATAAGCACGATAACACACAGATGGCCTCTCATTTTTACTCATCATCCGGCCTACCAAACCATCCAATAAGTGTTTTCACACTGCAAACAAACGGATAAAGTGCAAATGTTGCTGGGAAATAATATTTTATTGGACCGCGGACAGCGAAAACGGATTGCATAAGGGTACGGTCACACATGCGCAAAATTGACAGCTGCCAATGTTCTCTTCCCGTTCACTTTTGTTCTATGTGAGCGAAGGAGCGAATAAAACCTTCGCTTCCTGTGGCGAAACAAAATCGCATCTGCACAGCTGATTTTGCAGCCTCAGCCAACAGAAAGGCATAGCAGTTCTGTAGCGAGAATATATGATATAGAGTTTGGTTAAACTAATCCCGGTGTCTAATTATAGAAATACGTATAACCTGCCCGTATTGTACAATATTCCTTATGGTAACTGCAAACTCCCTACACACATTATCTCTTTGCAAAACAACACCATCTCTGTCAAAACCACTGATGTTTATGTGTCCAACAACTGCTGATACGGTCACAGCCTAAACTGCCCACAGCCCTGTGGGGTCAACCTCACGTGTCCATTATGTTGACCGAGGCTGCGAAATAAGCGGTCCGAGTTCAGCTGTGTTGAACTCTAGACGAAGTGCAGATGCGATTTTGCTTCGCCACAGGAAGCGACGGTTTTATTTACTCCTTCGCTTGCATAGAAAAGAAATCAACAGGAGCTTGGCAGCTGTCAATTTCGTGCATGTGTGACCATACTCTAATGCTCTCTGCTGTGCAGTTGGGGATTACGTTCTCACCACAAACAAACCAGTGTTCTTTTGGAAGTGTACCGAGACCACCTTTTCAAGCAGGTCTTGGTACACTTGTTTGGTCCACATTTGGTGCGCATCCGAGTTCGATTGCTGCATTCACACCTGACCAAACAAAATGCACCAAGGGGAAAAATTAACTCTGGTGCGATTCAGCTGAACTAAATGTGGCAGGTGTGAAAGCACCCTTGTTAGAAAGTCAAACAGAACTACTTTAACTAGAGAGTAAAAGCATACAACGTAAGGGAAGAGAAGTTAAGTTTTTATCAAAATAACCTTGATCAGAATTTGATTCAGTGTCTTTTAAAATTCAAACTGTGTAAGAGAAGTTTGTTTATCTTTTCTTTACTGGATTGGGTCACATCCTCCACGGGGTTTAGAGGCTGCAGGCTTGGACTTACTGTAGTTAACATCTTACAACTGATTTTCACCAGGTGTGTCTCGTTTTCCATTGCGCCAGCGATTCGTTTTTGCTGCGTCATCTGCACTGCATCCTGCCCCACCGGCAGCGTGTCAGAAGCGGAGCATCTTGTTTGTGAGTTTCCCTAGCAACAAACCAAACTGAAATAAGGAGTTCTGTTTGATTGGCAGTTGCTGCTTTCTGAAGCGTCCCAGAAGCGCCTCCATCGAAAAATAGAACTACCACCTATGTTTTGCATAACCGAGCGGAAAGCCATCTCTGGGACGCTCCTGAGATGCTCCTGAGACGCTTCTGGGACGTTTTGGTGGTTCACTTGCATTGAAAAGAGCTCCGTGACAGAGCCGGAATGTGATAGAGACGCACCCTGTGGAAATTGAGGGTTACACAGGCAATGTTTCCTATTAGCTCTATAGGTTAGAGAGGTTTGTCCACTTCAAAAAGCTGGATCCATACACTTTATAGAGGCAAACAGGACATGTGTCACCCTACCTTTGGGTGAAGATCAGGTCTGCTGAACACGCTACAGTCGACTATATTGATGTGGTAATATATACAAATGCCTTTTACCGCTCAAGAATGAACTTGTCTTGATAATTGCAGAAAACCTCTCAGCAGCGAATTGGAGGACAAGGGCTTTATACCAGTAATTCATCAGGTCAATGCCATAGGATCTCTTCCTCCCACCACCGCCATCTTCATCATTCTATGTCAATCCACAACGGTGGCAGCAAATCTCCACACCATGGAGGCAAGACGCCTAACCCCTCTTCCACACACACACTCCTTAATGCTTGAAGTTGTAGTCCCAAATAGTGTCTGCTAAATGACCTGAGTGTAATTGTGATTGTAGACCGAGGAAAGCTTGAGCAAAAAGCTGCCTCCTCACCAGCAGAACACACCCATGTGCCTTACAGCCAGCAGAACCATCATAGCCGCTCTCAGCGGCACACAAGGCACCTTCGAGTCCAACAGCACAGCGCCCTGACGCCCCCTGCCGAGGGCAGGGACAGCCGGGGTCACGAACACAAGCACAGCGCAGTAAGGACCCATCCCCTCTTTAGATTATCGCTACACGCAGGTTCAACGCTGTGCATTGATTGGGTTGATGTGGATGTTAGTTACAATGGCTAGGGGATGTCCAAGCTTGTCATGACTAGGCCCTTAAAATGTCCAATTCTGCAATAGTTCAATATTCAGTCTATATTGTATTGTGTACAGTTTGTGTGCATACTGTAGGCATACCTCTGATGTGTGTTGCCTTAACCATGTAGGAGGATGAGCGTGTTTATTTGAGGGGAAGGTCAAGGAACCCAGCATCCTGTGAGACCTCCCATCCAGAGGCTTTTACGCATCCTTCCTCCCGCTGCAGCCCCAATCCCAGAGGCTCGCCTGCCATCACGCTCCCAACCACCTCCAGTCCCTCCACACACACTACTAGTAGAAGAAGACATCCGTCTGCTCAGAGCACTGCCACAGCTGTGTCCCGCCAGGGAGAACCATGGACACCCCAGGAAAGTCCTGCCCAACCTTCTTGCCCCAGTGCAACATCTAGCACAGGTTCCTGGCCCCTGGGATCAGAGGTCAAAGTCAAGAGGTCATCGGAGCCCCAGGTGTCTAGCCATAACAAATCAAGGGCCATCGGGTCTGTGGGTGACTTTAAATATCTCGAAAACCCTGAGTGCAAACGTAAATGTAAACAGGGAAAGAAGGACAGAAAATATAGAATACAGAAGATCAGAGGAATGGATAAAGAGGATAAAAAAAGAGTGAAAATTAAAGAAGGGAAAACTAGGGATGGGATGGACATTTCTCTCTGGAAACAGGACAAAGAAAAGTACAGAAGGGACAGGAAAAAGAGAAAGTTGAAAGACAAGAAGGATTTAAAAACCCAAAGATTTAAAATGACTGAACAAACCCAAAACGACATTCTAATGAAATGTTCTTCAGCAGGTATGCCGAAAATCAGCACAAAGACTAATCACTTGTTTCCTCTGGACTGCAGTGAGCATGGCCCATCTCCTCAGACTCCCAAACACAAACACAGGGACAAGAGGGAGAGAGCAGACAAGACCTCATTTAGACATCAAACATTCACAAGGAATGTCAATATGTCTGACACTGAACACTCCACTGGAATCCCACAACCAAGATCTGCATCCGCACAGCCATCCAATCGCAAAATGCCAGTAAAAAAACATAGCCTGTCTAACCAGCCTTGCCAAGGCCAACTCCTGAATATACAGTCCTCGCTCAACCAGGCTTACACTACAACCCTTTCACCCTCACAGCCCACAGAAGACGGGTCACGAACCGATCATGACCTGTCCATCAATATACCTACTAATAATATCTTAGAGCTCGGTACTGCCAGCTCAGTAATAAAGGAGCCCATCCAATCCAAAGCCGGATGGCAGGGAGGGGTCCTAATGGCCCCGGAACTGCAGCCTGCCGCTGTTATGGGAAGTGTCTTAGAGCATGGGGGCAACCCAGCGGCGAGCCCCCCCGTGCTGAGTTGGCAGGGCTCACCAGTATCTTCTCTGGGAGACGATGAGGATGAGCTGGCAAAAGGGGAGCTGAGAAGACCGGTTCTCCAGGCCAGCCCTACTCGCGACTTCTGTCCTTCACCTGGAGTCCCTGAGAAGTTTGACAATGCTAGTAAGGAGGCATCCGAAGATGGAAACCCTGCTCATTTCCATAGAGACATGGCGGAGCTTTGCAACCTGCCGCGCACGCTCACACCGACCCTAGATGCAGATGAGCAGGAGGATAAGAAGGACGGACGCTCAGACTTATCCGATGACTCTGACCTGCTTCAGCACCTTCACGACCACCAGAGTGGACTGGACGACGTCTTCAAGAGCCTGGCCACATTTCTGGGTGGTCAGCAGGCGTCCTGTTGGGGAGGTCCTTTCGGACGGTGCCCTGCAGGCACTGCAGTAGGGGTGAAGTATTCTTCAATGCTGGAACTTGGGCCAAATATCCGCCATTCGGAACATCAGCATTCCGCCACCACATCGGACCCCGAAACATTCGCTGAGCACTCCAGCCAATCAGCAGCTCACCCCACTTCAGACGCACCCCCGCGGCCCCAACCTGCTGCACTTGTCAGTCAACAGTCGCCTGCCAACGACAGCCGAAAGCAGAAGCAGAAAGAGCTAGAGCTCAGTGAAATTGAAGCGGGCCAGTGTGTAGACGTGGATGATCTCCTGGCGAGGGCTGAGTCGACAGAGACTCTGAGCGCAGAGCTAACGTTGACCACCACTCACACTGCCTCTCTGCCTGGCCACAATAAGCCCGAGAGGGGCCACGGCGAAGGGAGAGAACCCTGCACTGACAGGCAGAGTAAAGCCTCTGGAGACGAAGGGAGAGAAGGAGAGGTACGAGTCAAAAGGAAGAATGAAGAAAGTCCAGTCACCTGCAAACACAGAGAGAACAAACCCAAAGTACAGCAAGAGAAAGAGTGTAAGAAAGCACCAGCATGGTCCCTGCCAACCTTCTCCTCCAGTCCCAAACAGCTCACAGATAATATGAAGGACCTGCTGGCTAGCGATAAAGACATCCAGGTGAAGAAAAAGGAGGTGATTAAGGAAAACAAACTGTTCTCTCTTGTTAAAAACGAAGATGCCATAACCTCAAGCTCAGCAACAGCCCCAATGATCAAAGCATGCACCTTCACCTCCGAGATGAAACGTGATTCCCTCAGGCTTAAGGCCTTGTCCATGGGACTGTCCAGAGAGCTGAAGATCCACCTTATTAAAGTGGAAAGGGCCGACAGCAACACATTCATCGCTTCTGAGATGGAGGAGCGAAGGATTCCGCTGACCAAGATCAACATTGGAAATTCAGCCAGCGAAGTGATCAGAGCCTGCAAGTAAGTATGTCTGGAAAACACAATATTACACTGCCTTTGTATTTTGGGTGTGGCTCTGTGCTTTAACGTGATAGCGCCTTCCTCTAGGTCTCCTCTATCTGTGTGCATTCTCTTCCAGGGGGGCGAAAGTTAAGGGAAAATTTAAAGAGTCCTACCTGCTGCCTACTTTATCTATCAAGCCAGTCATTGCCATGGAGACGCTCATACCTCGAGAAAAACTAAACCCACCTACTCCTAGCATCTATGTGAGTCCACAGGCATGGCTTGGTTTGGGTCCTTCTTAATTTGTGGTTGTCTCCGCATGTTTTAACTCTGCTGTCTGCCTCTCCAGCTGGAAAGCAAGAGAGATGCCTTTTCACCAGTTCTGCTGCAGTTCTGCACTAATCCCAAGAACGCAGTTACGGTCATCAGAGGCCTGGCTGGATCCCTCCGCCTCAGTAAGCACACACAACATGGTATCTTTACTGTGCTTTAACTGACTCATTTTGGCTGTATGGCCTGTGGAGAGGTGGGTGGCAGAATGGACTTCCTGTTAATACAGACATGGCAACCAACCATAGATTTGCCGTCAAATAGAATGGAGGTGGTGACACTTTTGACTGATAAAAAAAGTCTTCAAAACTGAAATACTGTATGATATGGGTTCCTCAGAGCCCAGATACAGATATACATGGGCACATCCGTCAGATAATAGATAAATAGATAATAATAAAAAGACACCTGATGCATCAATCAGTAATCATGTTATGCTTCCCTCAACATTATTAGAATTGTACTGTTCCCAGGGATACTCCAATCGAAGTACTAACAGGCCCAACACTATGATAATTCAGAGATTTATTTTAAGATGTTTTTCAAACACTACGCCCAGTGCCATTTGGAAGGTTGTGGGTTCAAGCCCTGAAGTTGGCCGACCTGTTATGCTCCTTATAATTCTTGTAATTGTACTTGCTGTGAGTCGCCTTGAATAAAAGTTAACACTAACTAACCAAAATAAAAGTAGTGCCTCTCAAAATAAAGTATTCATAACTGTCCCTGGACGAAAAATAATATCCCAATATATTTAGGTTGAATACCGATACACGATATATATCGATATTTTCTATAAAGTGGGCTAATTCCTTCAGGCATAAAAAACAAAAACAGTAAACCCGACGGAAATGTGACATTTAAAATTGTTAGCGACATTAATTGACGTGAGCTTTCTCTGGTGTCTCCACCCCTTTGACTCTCGGAATGCACTAAATCACTTGCTCCTGACTCCACTCCTCAGGCCAAGTGCAGGCATGGAGGGAGAGACAAACATACCGAAAAGGAATGAATAAACGCATAATGCAACTATATTGATATAAACAATATTGTCTAATGTTATATCTCTTTTGAAAAAATTCCTATATCGGTATATACTGGTATATCGCCCAGCTCTATCCATAACCGGTCCAGCACATACAGTCCTCTCTGTCTCTTCACCAGACCTGGGTCTGTTCTCCACCAAGGCTCTGGTGGAGGCCAACGCAGAGCACGCAGTGGAGGTGAGGACCCAGGTTCAGCAGCCTGCAGACGAGAACTGGGACACCAGTGGCTCAGCTCAGACGTGGCCCTGTGAGAGCAGCCGCTCCCACACCACCATCGCCAAGTATGCCCAGTACCAGGCCTCCAGCTTCCAGGACAGCCTGCTGGTAAGCCTGCAGGCAGGAAGTGCCAGGCATGCCTCTCTACAGTACATTAACGCACAGAGCTGAGCTCTTCGCAGGCAGGAAGGCCCAGGAATGCCTCTATACAGTACGTTAACGCACAGAGCTGAGCTCTTCGCAAGCAGGAAGGCCCAGGCATGCCTCTATACAGTACGTTAACGCACAGAGCTGAGCTCTTCATAGACAGCGTTACACAAGCAAGTTATTGTAAAAAGGGGAAGGTTAGCGTGATGCCACACCAAAGGTTGTGGGTTCAGTCTCCAACAAGCCCAGCTTGTGTTTTTGGGATAAACCAATCTGTTAATTGTAACTGAACTGTAACGTTATTTATTATAGTTAAAGCAGTGATTTCTTGCCACACTAACTGGTTATTACCGGTATCGTTGAAGGGTTTCACGTTATGACTCGGAGATTTCAAATAAATAAAGAGAACCGTTATCATTTATCTTAAAAGTGAAATAACATAGGTAAAATAATGACCATGTGAATGAATGCACTGGGCCCCAATGATCAAAAAGGTATAGTCAGTAGGATTTACACCACAGTGTACCAGTGGGTTGGTTTTCACGTGCATTGTTTTTTTGTTTGGGTTGGAATCTCTTCTCCTGTACCTGAGATTCAATCAGCTAGTCCAGCCTCTGTACTGCCTTTAAGCTGTGGCCAACCTGTTTAGCTATGCTCACGCAGACGTGTTTATAGGAGGAGGAAGAGGAGGAAGAGCCGGGTATACCGTCGGACGTGACGGACAGCCAGATCCACCCTGATCCAACCATGGCTAACAGTAAAGCCCAGTCCACCTCTGACGCCATCCATGCCACCGGCTCGCCCAGGTTCATTTATATTAGTTTCACGGCCAGGTTCATTTATAGTGGTTAGAGAATTCTGTTGAATGGATCGTTGGTTGAATCTGTTGCTTGTAGTTATTCATTACAGACTGGGATTTGTTTTCTCCAGCCAAGAGCAGAAAACTGTAGGGAAGATCATAAAATTTGGAACCAACATTGATCTCTCGGATCCAAAGAGGTGAGGCTAGTGATATTGGTTGACATCCTCTTTAGGAGGAAGGAGCACTTTGAAAATCACCACATCTGTGTGTGTGTGTGTGTGTGTGTGTGTGTGTGTGTGTGTGTGTGTGTGTGTGTGTGTGTGTGTGTGTGTGTGT
>JAODLL010014684.1:3918-18777 GCA_026546735.1 Forbesichthys agassizii | reverse complement strand
CACCACACTATCCTGACCTCACTGTTAGCATCACCACACTATCCTGACCTCACTGTTAGCATCACCACACTATCCTGACCTCACTGTTAGCATCACCACACTATCCTGGCCTCACTGTTAGCATCACCACACTATCCTGGCCTCACTGTTAGCATCACCACACCATCCTGGCCTCACTGTTAGCATCACAACACCATCCTGATCAGAGCCGTAGTAACTGAACGCTGCCCTCCCAGGACTACATCGTGCAGCTGTTCCGCGGCCTAATCGACCGGCAGGAGTGGAGTGACTCGGGCTCCGTCTCTGAGCGGGTGCTGAGGAGCTACCTGCTGCTGTTCGCCTGCGTCCGAAACCACCCCCCCTGCGTGGCCACCGCCACACGCCTCTTCAACCAGTGGAGGGACTCTGACGGCAACATGAGGTGCTGCCAGCGCGCACACACGTGCACGCAAACCGTGCACACACACACACACACCCTGACCTTTTATCTCCTGCTTTGCGCTTGTGTTATTTTAGTTTTATGTGCGTACCAAATAGCCCAACTGTTTTGTTAAGTCAGCAGATCTGACTTGGATCCTGTGACAGTTTGTGTGTTGTGTGATATAATGTAATGTCTGTTTTTATTTGAGCTGCACCGAGACAAATTATTATGAAATTCACGTTGACATTAGCCTTGCAACCAAAGGAAATTCAGAGCTCACATTTAATTTACTCAGGCAGAACATCTGGCCGGCCTTTCATTCAGACAGATTCCCATATCATCCCATACGCCAATCACAACCGCCTTTCTAATATGGAGCAGGCTTGTTTACACTGATGACTTTACAGAGCAGCTCCATTGAGGCATTTTCCTGAACTGCATTTCAATGCTCTTATTGGTTATAGGCCTATCCAAATGCATCCAGAATGCATTTTGGTCTGCATGCGTTGCATTACAAAGAAATATACCAATACATTTTGCTACGCAAGTACGTGTCAGACCCTCCTTGCGTAGTTTAATGCGTCTGCGTAGCTTAAGTAGACTATGAACCAGCCCTAATGCACGAATTAGGCCCCGATCACAGCCACTCGCGCTGTCCCATAGGAAAACAATGGGTTTTGCTGGCGAAGCGTCTCTGTTTGATCGGGGGCTTAGTCTTAAAACAAAACTCTTAACACCCATCCCTCCATCTTATGTTCAACAGTCTTCCCAGTGACATCAGCCTGGCCGTGTTCGCCATAGGTGCCCGAACACCCGAAGGATGGGACTTCCTGTTTCAGAAGTACCGCCAGTCCATGCACACGTCCGTCAAAAGCCGCATCAAGTCGGCGCTCTCCATCAGCCCTCTGCAGGATAAACTCAAGTGGTGGGTACACGTCAGCTGTGAAAATGGACCAAAAACTCAATTACCACATCGGACGTTAAACCTTTACTGGGGAATTCCTTGGGAAACGAAATGACATGAGTCTGGTTGTTTTTGCAGGTCTTGTAAATCTGTGAAATAAGTAGTAGGATATGGTTACTGCTTAAAACAAATTGAAAGACTAAAATTAGTAAACAAAGCACTGCACTAGAGTTGTGCCAGAATGACATGTATAGTGTTGTGAGTGACAAAGTGTTGTATACGTGCATTACAGCCCCCTAGTGTTGTATACATGCATTACAGCTCGCTGATACATTGTTATTTAGAGAGAAATGTAAAAATGCTGGATGCCGCTGAGGAGGTAAATATGCCTAAGTTTATGCTAATATTTGTTCCAAGCTGTTTTCATTACTAGATAATGTTGAAAACCTTTAGGACCGATCATACAAAATAAGATTTAGGCTGCATCTCTATCATTTATTTGACTAGCTTGTCATTTCCTCAACTCCTGGCTCAACATCGTAGCGAATACATTTCTCTTTCGTTTCTCTTTTCTTTTAATGAGTCAGCAGCACTATCTAGACCAGAGCCCTGCCCCATCTGATACACGCGGTGATGGGCAGCGTATGGACACCGCCTGGGAAAGTTGTTAAAATACATCGTGCTGTATTCAGGTTCGGGCTTCAGAAAGCCATACATGTGCGTGTTCGGTTCGGGCTCGGACAGAATTGTTTCAGGCTCGGTTCATGTCTGGTTCAACTTTTCAGGCCCGATTAAAGGTCTTGTGTACATGCATTACTGCCCCTTAGTGTTGTATCCATGCATTACAGCCCTTGGCTCTGTGTCCATGTGTCTGTCAGGCTGATGGAGCAGAGCCTTCAAGGAGATGTGATGAAGACCCAGGACCTCCCGTACGTGGTCACCTCCGTCAGCAGGAACCCCCGTGGCTACAAGCTGGCCTGGGACTTCCTGCAGGCCAACTGGCACGCCCTGGTCAAAAAGTCAGTGTGCACCCTCGGACGTTCCGACAACTTGTTTGCTTTTGTCTGACTATATGCTCCTTTTTAAAGTGTTCCTATAAGATTTTCTGCCACTAGATGTCACACTAAGAGCATCTCAGATCAAAACAAATAACTTTTTCTGCCACACACACACACAAAGACATGCACACACTAATACTAACATGTACGCTCCAGGCTATGAAGACAGAGAACAGAAAAGCTTTAATGACAACGCATAGAGGGAGCGTTTTGTCATTCACTATATCTTTACACAGAAAATAGTTGTTTACTGCTTTATTAATAAGTGAAGTCAAAAATTGTACGTATGACCTATAAAGTGGTCATGTACTGAACCAGTTATTTTAATAGCATTACCTAAATATTAGGGATGGCATAGTCAAATTTTTTCAGTCCCGATACCGATGCAGATACCTGCTCTTTTGGTATTTGCCGATACCGAGTACCGATCCGATTCCAGTGTTAAATTAAGATGTATTCCTCACTGTGACTGAGGAAAAGACTTAGAATCATGTTTTGTGGAAGGAATCCATCAGGCTTGAACAATACTTTCCTAACTCTGTAAAACATAATGTAACATGGGCAATATATGAATATAAGGAAATATTACAATGTTGTCATTGATGTATGCATTAGTTTGAGTGGCTTGGTTTAAGTTAAGTTGCAAAGTACATGACAGCCATTCTCTCTCTCTATTTTAGGAGCTCGATGCATTTTATAAACCTGCTGCTGATAGTGTAGCCTGGGTAGGTTAGACATGGCTGATGCTTGACAGTAGACCTGTGTATGTACATTAATTTAATTGGATTATCCCCTTAGATCGGCTTCAACTGTCCAATTGTCACCGATACCAATCCAGCTATTTAAGTCAATATCGGACCAATTTCCGATCAGTATCGTATCGGTGCCATCCCTATAAAAAATACCATGTATTAACAGTGTGCAACCACAAACAGCATATAAAATGAAAGCATGGATATATTTTATACATAACCAATAATCATAATTTTAATGAAAAGGAAAAAAAGAAAATCCATAAAGAAGGAAGGTACACTCCTCAATTTGAATTCCCCTTGTGGATGAAACCAGCATTACACCATATGTTATTTTAAAATATATCTCACTCCTCTCTACCTTAATACAATACATTCAATTCAGTAAATTCGTGGCTAATATTTCCATGTAATTATTTGTGTACGGCCTCCAGTATTCTAGCGCTGTTGCACCAAAGGTATACCTTTAGTGGTCCAAATCAACAATGTTTTCTCCGTGTGTGAGAGAGCTACGTAACATCCCGGTTGTAGAGGTCTTGGAGGTCGTGGAGGTGGGGCAGGATGCAGTGCAAATGACGGAGCAAGAACAGATCTCCAACGCGACGGAACATTGGTGGAAATCAGGCGGGAGCGAGGAGGGAATCTGGATGTCTGTGTAATATTGTGTTTTCTGACCCCCTCCCCCTCCCCAGGTTTGATCTGGGCTCCCACTCTATAGCACACATGGTGACAGGGGCTACAAACCAGTATTCCACCAGGGAGATGCTAAAGGAGGTGAGAGCTGCTGGGGAAACAACCAGGAACCACCCTGCCTGGTGTACCTGAACGCTTCTTTTTAAATCTGTCACCGCTCAGCATTATGCGGGCTATAATGAGGAGGTTGAGTTCTCCCAACATCATTAGAAATGTGTATCATAACAGTGCGCCATAGTTCTCCACTCCTCTGCCAGTGTATTATTGAAAGTCTTGTCCAATGCTCCAATGCTGAACTTTATTATTAGTAATACCGTACCATTGCACACTCGAGTCTCACCTCCACCACAACAAACCTTTTCATGTGTGCGTTGCCAGGTGCAAGCCTTCTTCGGCTCCCTGACCGAGGAGACAGGTTCGGAGCTGCGGTGCATCAGGCAGACGTACCAGTCCATCGAGGACAACATCCGCTGGATGGACACCAACCTGCACCTGCTGCAAACCTGGCTGGACAAACGTCTGCCTCGGGCACATGACGACTTGTAGAGACGTCCAAGGGGTGCGTTCAAACAGCGGCGAACATTTTGCGAATGTATTCAGACGGGATTTGTTTTGTTTCGTTTTTTTGTGTCCTGTTTGCTTTGAGTTCGCCGCCAATGTTTTGAGGAGTTGATTCTCGGCGAAACACACCTGGACGCTGAACGAAGGGTGACCGTTTTTTTTATCTAACAATCTGGAACGTTTAGCCGGAATGTTCTTATTTAAAAGTTGGAAACATTGGTCCCTAAACCACACTGTTCCTTTAAGAGCCACAGCAGTGTTCTCTGCCATTTCAAAGCAGCTATGGTGACTATACAAACTCCCCCCACCCCCCCCTGTAATAAATCTCAAGTGCACCAATATATCTGACATACTGTGATCAAATTCAGAAAGTTCATTAATGTAATTGAAATGCATGGCACCTGTTGCAAGGTCTGGCAAATGGCTACTGCTTTGTCTATGAACATTTCTCTTAAACACAATCACACCACACACTAGAAGTTGAGACATGGCTCTTTGCAACTGAGCTTATGGGAAATGTAGTCCATTCCCACCATAGCTGCTTTAATGAAAATACAGACTCGTCTGACTTACAGACTACAGAATACAGAATTATTCTTGCCAAGAGTATCAGTGCCTAGTGACAATGTTATTATGTAGTCTTATTTCCACAATCTGACTAATCTAGATGAAGTAACTGAATTGCTACATGTGTACTGGTATATGCTGTACAACATGTAGGCCACAAGTAGGATTATCACACATAGACCCAAAGGTAAAGTTATTTTAAACATTGTGGAAAATCCTGGCAGATGGTGAAGTGCCAGAATTAGGTCTGAGCCACTACTGCTGGAGCCCCTGCTTTAGTTGTGAATATTTATTGCTTTAGCATTGGTTCCTCAGTTTTATATCACATTGTTTAATAAGACGTTAACTGGGTTTATACTGTAGGTTAACTATTCCTAGGGTTGCAGTGGGGAGTTCCGAGTGGGAGTTGAATATGAAATGCTGTGGTTGAATAATAAAAATTTAAAAACATTGAATTGTTTTCTTTAATACTTATGAGACTACCCACTTCAAATGTATCAGCATGAGATCATCAGATGATACTGTATATGACAGTTTTGTTTTTTTTAAATTATTCTTTTAAAAAATTGTTCTGTCTTTTACACCCAGTCGCATTATCAGGGGAAAGAGATTAAGATTAAAAGACAATATTAGACTTGATATTAAATACACTTTGTGGTCTTGCTCTTACGTGCATGAAAAAGACAATATGCCAGAGATTTAGAATTTGCACCTTTAGGGCCTATAATTCTATAACTATTGCCATTGACTTGACTGTGTTGAACATTAAAAAAGCTTTGGGTGGATGCTCTCGTTGTCTCGCTCTTATAGACTCGGCTCACCAGTTCTCACCCAGATGCACACAGATACCGAAATGTGACACCAACTGATTTTATGTGAATAGGCTACTCGTAGTCCTACCAATAAAAATGTTTTATCGACACTGAAAATAATATTTTACTGTGGACTGACTGCTCCAGTTCAACTCTCGGCGTTATTGAATGCAAACCTCAACAAGTTTTTGAAGTAACAGAGCAGTGGCAAACACAATATGACAAACCCCACACGTTAAGTCATTGGTCAGAATCCAGCATAACATAAGGAACATAGTGGACACCACTCGTCAGTAGAGGGCGAAAACGAATTTGGACACACTTCAAATAACAATGACCCCGTTACACACATCCAAAACTCACAACGGGAGTGCTTTGTACTCCCTGCCACACCTCCAGGTGTCCAGCCTAAATGTCATCGTAGAAAAATGGCCTCTCCACTGGGGCAGACAAGCATGGAGCCTATCCCCATATTTTTAATCTCTCATTATCTCAATCTACGGTCCCAGATTGTTTTAGGTCGCCATAATTATCACTGTCGCTAAAAACTAGCGTCCCTAAAAACTAACCATAGTATTTCTCAGAAAGAGGTAGCAATACATTGCATGTGCATGGTGACATCATCTAGTCAGATTTAAAAAGACGGAACTTTTCTGTCCTATCAATTTCACACTTGCTGTACAATGTTGAATAAGACATTATATGGGTTGATGTGCTATAGTGGGGGGTGGGGAGTTTCAGGGTAGGATTTGAAATGTATTTATTTATTAATAATATATTATTCCAATCACATCATTTAATTGCTGGGATTGTAATAATACATTTACTTAAATATAATTGTTTTTTGTTTTTTTATACTAATGAGCTTGCCCCCTTGAAATGATGATATGACATAGTGTTGTAATAATTCGTTAAAAAATATTTTGCTCTAAATATATTTTTCAATTAATTAGATAACGTTCACAAGGCTAGTAATAGTTAGCATTTTACTTTCATGGGTTTCTACTTTCGATTTTAACATGCATTACATGCGCTATTACTTTAGGTTTCCACAGTAAACCCTCATTTGGCACCTGCCGTGGCTGCAGTAGCTGTTGCTTTAAGGCTTCTAATGGCACCATAAAGTCCCCCTGACAGACCTTTATCACATTTTGCAGAACACACCCATTTTAACGGATAAAGCACATGCATATGAGAAGTCATGCACACAGACCCCTAAAGCTAATACCGATCCCCCCAAAACACAATAAAGCGCATTGTAACATGCAGACATCTGTGAAGTTCTACAACAAATACTTAAAAACGTAACGCACAAATATATGCATAAACATACATTAGACACGCACACGCACACACACACTAAGATTACAGCGCACACACACAAGTGAAACTGTACTCTGCCCCATGTAGGTTCTGTCCCATTCCAGGATTCACACGAGAACAGCTGAACTTCAAGGTAAGAGACATCATTGTGGGTCAAATATTTTGAGAACCGATCAAAAATGCCAGAGATCGAGTTTACCTGTGTGTGACTTTAAACTTTTAAGTATTCAGTTGAAGTGTGTGCGTGTGTGTGTGGGTGGGGGGTTTGGTCAACATTTATCTAGGTTTGCTGGACCATTGATCCTGCTGGTTTGCAAATTAACTACTGGGTACAAATCCCCGCTTTAGTTTTAACTCCATGTAATGTTCCAGCATTAATATCTATGATACATTTACCATAATACATTTTAATGTATTTTGTTATCTAAATTAGATTGGACACTTTTGAGTATGACAGACATATAACCACCAGTAGGTGTCAAAGTTCACCATCATGGGAGATTAACCTATGAGTAAACATTTATCGCTCAGTAGTTCCCGAAACAGTTAATTACAGATGTATAGTACATTATCAAAGCTATCTAAACAGGAAGCAACAATGAAACAAACATTTTAAGTTAGACCGTTCTCTCTGCAGTCTAAAGAGACAGCTGAGATTTTATTTTGTTTTCAGCAACACATTTATTCCCACTAATTTGTGTTAATTTATGGAATTATTAAATATAGGCAGGAATAGACTACCTCTTCTTGGGTCAGCTCAAGATATTTATGACTTAAATAAGGTATTTACATTTACAATTATGGCATTTGACAGACACTTTTATCCAAAGTGACTTACATGTAGTACATGTGTCAATACAACAGGTCACACACCAACAATTGTAAACAAACAATTTTATTTTAGAATAGTTACAGCATCTGGTCACCATGACTAGTACCATGTCAAATCATATCATCAAACAAAGTTCCTAATGGACTACATAAAGTGCTTAATACATAAGATCATTTTAATGTTTTTATTTTAATACTAGTAGAAAAAACAGCATTGAAGCACTTGAGCTAGGGTTGAGTTTACAACTGTCTGCCTGATCTTCAGAGCATTGTGTAATTGTACACTGTAAACAATATAAACCTATTATGGAGGAATATGCTGAAACACAATAGAGAATCATAGCAGTCGTGGGTTCGATTCCCTGCATTGGCCTGCCTGTATAGCCTCTTCTCCCTCAACACATGTGAGCCAGAGCCATGGAAAGAACAGCGTTACGCCACCTCTGTTCACTTCAATGGACCATTGTTTCACAGCAATGGTGGATCGTGGAGCCTCAAAATAGTTCCCAGAAGTAGCCTAAATACTAAAAGTACCCAATACATTTTATTTTAAATGTAAATTGGTGCATTTATTGACTATGAATTGACTACCAAAAAATGCAGTATCTGTATATATATTTTTAAATTGCCCACCAAGCACTTCCGGGAACTGTGCCATAGGTTTAGCCTCTCTATGAACCATGTGACCGTTGACAATTTCGAACTTCCGTTGGCATAACTGTTATTTCCATGCCTCTGGTGTAATTACTTGTCATCTGTTTAGGACGCAACTTAACTTAACTATGGCCTTTGCGTAGATCTCCCCCAGGATTCTGTGGTTTCCATTGCAATTTTGCTGTAATCCACCAAGAGGCCTCTACAAGGCTATGAGCAGCATGACATTTGAGTACATCCCTGTTCTAGAGTAAGACACATTTCCTTAATGTCAGTTCAATATAGTTCCAACCAAGTTTATCCAGGTCATAACCATTGCATTGATCATATAACATCCATTTAATGGTTTGAACCTGACTGGCTTTGCCTTTACCCTGCTGAATCTATGTTAGACTAATATGATCACTCTGACCACTTTCTGTTCTGCTTTTAAAACCAACCATTGCTGAACCAACATGATGCAATTAACAATCAGTTTAATAAAATAAAGCATGTAACAATTATGAAAATGTAACAAACATGACAATGTCCCTATAAACTGGCGCAAATGTCAAAGAATAAAGATATGATTTAAGACGAGACTTTAATGTCTGTGGTGGGGGATGACCTGACAAATATGGAAAGATTATTTGACTGTCTCGGGCCACAAATCGATTACAGTTATTAAAGTTACTAACCATTAGCTACATGTATTTTAATGTTACACTGTGTGGTCTAGTTACTGTACATACTCTGCTGTAACCAGACTCAAATTGAGCTGAGTTAGTTAGGTAGAGCCAGACCTGGCTCCATAACATAGTTTTAACATGGCAGACTTGCGTTAAACTCCACTTTCCCTTCCACTCGCCACCTCCAGTATCTTCTTGGCCGTCTTCGGGTTTGCCATCTCCTTCGTCTTCTGCTCGGCCTTGTGCAGAGCGTGCCGCCGCTTCCGAGAGGAGCGCTCGGCGGAGCGGCAGCAGCGGGGGAGCGAGGACGGCAGACCGGCCCCCGTCTACTTCATCCCGTTCCCGGGCATGGCGGCGCAGCAGCGTCAGCCCGGCGAGGACGTGGGCATGCCGCCGCAATACAGCCAGGCCTCCAGATCCCCGCAGTACAGCTCGGCCGCTGTCTCCGGTCCGCCACCACCGTCTTACGATGAGGTAAAGCACAAGCACCCGACCCAATGCAGGGCTGGTATCTCAGATAAGGGCTATACCGGGTCCTAGGCTAAGAACATGGTTAACATATAGGGATTCTGAACGTATAGGCCTATCACATTTTATATTCCTCCGTTCACCGTTTCTCTAAAAATAGGCTACTTTGAACGTGTCTAAAAGCAAGGCGGATCAATCGTTGGCTGACATGATGAAGAATACCTAAACATATTGTTGGTTCCAAAGTTAATTTCAAACATGAGTTTCCATGCCAATGTTATATTGTCTGTTGATAAAAAAAGCAATGCCAATTATGTTTTATCCAATGCCAAACTTCTTTTTAATGCCAAACTCATTCTCTGAATTACCTCTATATATATTCCAAATGTGTTGTTGTACAGTAGCCTACATTTAAAAACATGTATCCACATTAATCACTACTACAATTTCACTGCAGCAGTAACTTGGGAATATAATTGAAATGGTGACCAGCTTTGAGGCACTGTACAATTAATTATCGTGTAAAAGTATAAAAACCTTTATACTATAAACCTTAATTTAACAAGAGTTCAACACCGCTTTACCTTTGGACCAATCTGAAACTGGTGTATGTGCCCAGGATGTACAGAGCCTTCTGGGGCAAAATTAAAATGGATGTAACAAACTAATCCACAACATTTCTACACAAACATACCACTTCTTATATTTTGTCTTTCCAAATTACATCAATTAATTGTGTGTGTGTGTGTGTGTGTGTGTGTTTTCCATTTTCCAGCTGGGTTTGAAGCCAGATGATGTTCCTCCTGCCTACTCAGAATTCATCAATGTTCCATTCTACTCCATAACCCCCCCCCCACACACACACACACAGTGAGATGGTACAGCCCCAACTGTAGTCACAACCACAGGACTGGAACATTCCACTGTGAAGGGATTTATTTCTTTGGGAGTCATCTGTTTGTGTATATTTGTGTTTTTTTTTGTCAGGTGATGCTCATTGGGGACTAATATACTGTAGCATAATGCATCCCATAATGCTAGTGTAAACAATTGGTTTGTAAAATCGTCTCGTTCCAAATTAATGTGCATTTATTGGTCAAAGGGGGCCTTCACATTTAAGGTATTTAAAGCTAAAATCACTGAGTCTAGAACATAGATCATATAAATATGGACATGATGATAAATTGCGATGAAAGTGCACCTAAAACATTAGCAGCGCATGAGCACTTCTGTGAGATGCAACAGGAAAAGCTTCAGCTTTGGAGTTTGTAGCCCTTACCGGTTCATGTGAGCTCTAATAAATGGCTGCATTATAGCCTTCTTTAAGCCCTAATATCCTCTTTTAATGTAAGAGTAATAGAGCATCGCGATTAGTTACTCAGACTTATGGGGGAAAATATATATTTGTGTTTCTCTGGAGAAGCTGAAGCTGGGTTTCATTCTTATAGACATCCAAACATTCTGAGGATCTGTTGTTTCTGATGTGAAGTAAAACCCCTGACAGCCAGTAGATCTAGCCATTATTCTCAGTTGGTCTGGAATGGAATTTGACATCGTCCTGATCTTGAGCTACAGCTTGACTTCGTCACGATATGAGTCTGGAACCCCTCAGTTAAAAAGTGTTTGTCAAAAAGGTGGTGCTAATAAAGCCTTGCAAGACCATCCTGATCTTGCGAGCTTCAGTTCAATTTCGCCGCTTGTGACTAACAATCCATCTGGCATGTCAGGTTAGTGCTAATACATTTCAATCAAACTTCCTTACTCACAATTGGAGGTCCTATCTTTATCTCACCCAATCAAAATGTTTAAAATACCAGTGGCAACCGAAATGTGCAACATGTAACCTACTCGTCATCTTGGGGAAACCGTCAGTTGAGTGGGCAGTCTACACTTTGAGACAGTTTATATTACCGTACAGTAATCGTGTTTATTTGAATAATGTTATGGGGACAGGTAGCCTCACCAGACCATCCTGATCTCGCAAGCTTGGATATCGTGGTGTTTCACGCGGTTAACCTATAGTGTGTGGCCAATGAGCGTCGTGCTGTTAGCATTGTTTAGGTGTGACGAAGGTGACTTGAAACAACTCGAAACCACAATGGCGGGTCCTGTGCAAATAATGTAGCTGACGCAATATAGTTTCATTATTAGAATGTATTAGAAGAGCAAACTCTTTTATAAATGGAAAATATGTTTTCACTCTTCTCTGGACGTTTCCACTGCAAGAGTGGATTTAACAACAGGCTCTGCTGGTTCACAGGTTCGACCAATAACCTGCCAAGTATTTTTCTGAAAATGCCTTCCCTTTTCAAACAGTTTCAATGGAAGGCTCCCCAGATGGATGGATGTGTCAGACACAGTCTACACAGATATCTTTTATGTCAGGTTAAGTTTATATTGCCGTTCAGTAAGGAAACTGTCCTGACGGGTTTAAAAGGGGGTTAATTAAATGTAACTGTCTACGCCAGCTTGGGGTCACATGACATAGTCATTTGTGTCTATCTAATTACCCATAATCATAATGTTATACAGTGGGCATGTGGTAACAGATGCTGGCTGTCTTAAACCAGACTTAGATACCAGACCATGTCTTGTATCCAACCATTGGTACAAAGTGCAGCAATACCTGACCAAGCATACCATAAAATGTGGTCCTTATTATAGTGATGTCTCCATCATTATACAGCAATCCTGGTACTTTTCCCTGACAATTCTGTCCCAAAAGTCAGTCTTTTAATGCAGTGGGCCACAAAGTAAGAGGCTTTAACAGAAACAATTAACTGTAAATACATTTTTGGTCTAAGTAACTTAAAGATGTACTCCTCAATATAGTCAGTGGAGTTCCAGCACAATTGACATTTCCCAAGCCCCGCCCATTTTTGCTTGTCCTCCAATAACAGTCGAGCATTTTTTGAATCTGACGGAACCTTTCGTCAACTGTCTGTTTTGCTGTAATGGCTTTCTATGGTGTTTTGTCCTACCTAGTTACAGTAACTAGGTAGGACAAGTGAAAGGGGCGGGGCTTGGGAAAGGTAATGTTTCAGTCATCTGTCAGTCAACGACATCCTTAACTACATTGGTACAGTACTACCAGATGACTACGACGATTAATATTCCGCCTGCCGTTGCAACAAGTAACCAAATATATTCGGACACAATTATCTCTCATCGCTGCTGCTTTCTTCTTCCAGTGTGTCAGGCCCTTTTACGATTACATTCATGCTGTTACTGTACAAAAGGCAATTGCATCCCAACACTTTTCTTTCCGGTATATATACACCTTTATTTAACCAGGTAAAAGACTCATTGAGATTGACATCTCTTTTACAAGAGCGACCTGACCAAGAGGGCATCTTAAAAAACGTCCACATACAATATTTAAACACACAATGTCCACCAATTACAGTACCACAATAAATAAAAAACATGAATTTAACAGTCGTAGTCAATTAGACGTGAAGCAATTTCAATCCTTGTCCCTTTTCACATCCCTTAAATAGAAATACAAAGTCTTTAAATGAAATCAAATCACGCAGCTCTAAGTCATTCTGTATTTCATTCCAGGTAGTTTTGGCGGCATACTTAAAAGCTTTCTTGCCCAAGTCAGTACGCACCCGGGGAACAGACCATTTCAACGTGTCATGAGAGCGCAGGCCATATTTACTTTGGCTTTTTGAGAGAAAAGTGCATAAATAATATGGAACCAACCCAAGGAGAGTTTTATATATACACAACTCGACCAATGAGTGTGCCTGTGTGCATACAAGGATGTCCACTCAGCTTTAGCATAGATAGTATAATGGTGCGTTAAGTATTTACAACCAGTGATGAACGCAGGGCAGAGTGGTATACTGGGTCTAATGATTGCAAACACTGGGCCGATGCATTCATATACAGCAGACCACCGTAATCTAGCAAAGGCATAGAAGATGCAGACACAAGATATTTTCTGACTCTAATTGAAATGCACAATTTGTTTCTGTAGTAGAAACCATGTTTCAACTTGAGTTTAGAGACCAGATTTACAATGTGCTGTTTAAAAGATAAATGGCAATCAATATGGAAACCCAAGTACTTATAACTGGAAACTATTTCAATAGTTTTACCTTACAAAAGTTAAAATGCTAGGCAAATTTGATAGAACATCTCTCATGTTTGAAAAGACCTTGCAGTATACTTTTGCTAAAAAATATAATTAGTTTCTTTAAAATTGGTGTTATGACGCTAGTTACACACTAGGGGGCGATATGGCCCCGAGAATAGAGCCAATCAGTATGGGTTGGTTTGAAAAATAAGGGCACAAATCAAGGAGTGTCCCCCCCGCGTTGTGGTTCAACAACTCTTGTCATACCGTTCTCTATCTCGCATCTCAGTATTGCTACTGTTGCGTTCTTAGTCTCTGCTACCGTTCCTCCTCCTGACCACCCTTAACGAAAACACACAGACCTTTCTGTTCTGCCATTCTCTTTTTATTTATTTGTTTCTCTGTCAGACATGTTCAGTTCTCCAGTGAGGACACCCAGCCTTTTGAGCACTGCTGAACAGACACACAGCGAGCAAACAGAGTATCAGCTGTGGTGTGCTCGTCTGTACACATACCATCGGAGTGTGTAAGACATATTACACTATGCCATCTCTATTGTAAATATCTACTGTCTGCTTATTTGTGTATAACTATTTCTACATATCTTGTTCTATGTAGCTTATCCATCACACTTTCCTAAATCTTGTTCTAAATATGGCTGTTATTCAGTTGTATTGTTCGGAGGTTTTTATCATCTACGCGTGTCTGTACGTACTTTTATATCTACTTATGTATCCATCATTATAATGTATCTCTACACGGTTTGTATCTCTTTTAATGCACACGTACACACATACTGTACATACATACACACAATCACACACAATGCTTGCCTACTGTACCTGTCTTCTTCCCACCAGTGGAGATGTATAACCTGCAAAAACAGAGAGACACCTGTCTGAATTCCTTACCTTGCCATTTGGACACTGGGGTCTAGGGAGAGCTGTGTGCTTTGTGTTCCCTCTGAGACTACTGTGATCCAGGCTACTGGGGTCTAGGGAGAGCTGTGTGCTTTGTGTTCCCTCTGAGACTACTGTGATCCAGGCTACTGGGGTCTAGGGAG
>JAODLL010014646.1:0-23831 GCA_026546735.1 Forbesichthys agassizii | reverse complement strand
TCTCCCCCGGCCCCCCCCCCCCCCCCCCCTCCTTCCTTCAGCAATACATTTTAATTAACAGACTGTCTAAAGGCAGTGGTGTGGGTATGAATGATTATGAAGACAGATTATGAGCCAACCGGCTTTTATCCAGAGGAAAGGCTCCATCTTCCGCTTCCCAAAGCCACGTACGCCGCCCATTGGGCCCCAATTGTCTTCACCAGGTCTGTTTAATTCCTGTTAGGATAAACATCAGCTACTTAAAGGGAAACCCACATTTGAATCTTAAGAACATTTCCATTCCAAATTCTGTTGGAAGCTGATGAGATAATGGAATGGGATTTTGTATTCATATTCTCTATAACAGATAACCTCCCACGCATCATTTAATGGATAGTGGCAAGAGTCTGGTTAGAAATTAATTGAGGTTCATTCAGAAATATTACAAATGAAAGCATTATTTAATAATATATCTACTGTATGGTTTAATGCGTATACCAGACATAGCGGGTTTAATTATTTGACACACGCTTGCAGCAGTCCTTGCAGCCCCTGGGAAATAAATTAGTCTTTTTTATTTAAATCACTTACTGTGGCTCTCCCCTGTAACCTCTGTTACAATCTGAAGGAGAATTGAATCACAAAATTCATAAGAACACAGGTGCAGTATAACGCGATAAGGGATTACATGCCTGGAATATTGCTTCTGGAGGAAAGATGAACTGTCAAAGAAACCCTTTGTTATCGAATAATGTTTAGCTATGTTTATGTTTTCTACCACATTACAGGCTTACAGACAGATGCAGAAACGACTGTAGTACTACATTCCCCTGTGTACTGCCAATTCAAATTAATTCACAGTCCCAGAGCTGTTCGACTTTCCCCTTATTACGTGAGACGTGAAGTTTTGCTGTCGCTGGAGGTTATTTACACGGAGACCACATCCTGTTTCTTCACCTCTTCCTGTCTAATTAGAATCTGTATTGATTACTGTCCAATTATGCTTCGCTGGTCAGTTTAGCCTGTTGAGACCAGGCCGATAATCCTGTTGTTGTTCCCTGTGTGTGCATACGTGTCTGTGTGTGTGTGTGTGTGTGTGTGTGTGTGTGTGTGTGTGTGTGTAAGCCCAAGGTTTTCAAATAGCTTGAGCTAATATTTCTTATCTTGTTTTGTGACTTTGAGGAGATGGTGCATTTACACTTTGCTGCGACTCTGAATGCGCACACACACTTGCATGAATTCCATGCTGGTCCAGGCTGGTTCATACTGGTTAGTGCTGGGGTAGTTCTGGTATAGCTGGTATACCAGCAACCAGCATGGGATGCTGGGGTACCAGCAAACCAGCATTCCATGCTGGTTTCAGCATGCAAAACATACCTTATGCTGGTGACCAGCAATGCTGGATTTTTTAGTGAGGACATTGGAACACACATGCGCACGCACACACAAACACACACACACACACACACACAAACACACACACACACACACACACACACACACACACACACACACACACCCTGTGTGTAGCTGTTGAGCAAGCGGCCATAAAAGCCACGTATTGGCCCTTGCCCCGCGCTGCAAGGCTGTACACAGGCACACACTGTCTGTGCACGGTAATAGTTCCCACGGCAACGTCGCCACAGTCTTCCTTCCCCTCAAGACAACGTGCGCTCTCTTTGCCCAGCCGATAACGAGCGTCCAACGCGTTAACAAGCGTCCAGCGTGTTAGCTAGCTTGCTAGCCAGCTAGAGGAGGAACACAGCGCCGATGCCTCTGGCGTGGCTGGCAGCCGGCCTCCTGGCCTGGGTGGCCGTGGGCTCGGCTGACTTGAGCGACAGCTTGGACAAGACAAACTGTATGTATACAAGCCGGACGTCACAGTATATGGATGTAGTGGTCTGCTATTGTTTGTTAAGGTGCTCTATAGGGCTGCGTTTTTATTTACGTTACATTATTTACTTTAATGTAGCAGCAAATATGGTCTTACTGAAGATATAGTGGAGTAAATGTGTCCTGAGCCCTCCCTGTGTGTGTGTGTGCATGTCTGTCTGTCCCACAAACGTGTTGTGGTCTGAGATGCTGGTGCTCTAGTGCACTATCTAGTGGCAGGCATTGTTTTATACATACATTGTTCCTTTAAAACAAGGTTCCCCAATACTGGTCCTAGAGGGCCGCTGCCCTGCATGTTTTAGATGTCTGCCTGCTCCAACACACCTGATTCAGATGAAAGAATCATTATTTATTCATTTGAATCAGCTGTGTTGGAGCAGGGAGACATCTAAAACATGCAGGACCAGGATTGGGGAACCCTGCTTTAAAACATGCTATGTGGCATATTTATGAGGGTATAAAGCTGCATGCTTTCATTGTGAATATGTGTTTATACTTGTTAGCATCATTCACCCACCTACAATGTAGCCATGTCTTTATATCAAGACTGGTTGGGTTCACTTGCTTAGAGCTGGATATTGGAAAACGTGAACCGTGTCTCAAAACATGTTTTGGATGGTTTAGCGCAGCTCAATAATAGACACAGCAACGGAGGCTTGGCGAACACAAATATGATTTAATTTCAGATTTTCCAAAGCATGTTGAAATGCAATAGTGTGTAGACAATTCCCAAGATGAGATCCGCTAGAATTATTCACCTTGCGTCACAGAAATAATAATGTCAAACAAACACAACACAGGACTAGCAGAACTCTATTGCGCTCACCAGTAGTCAGTGGGCAAGTAACACATAGGGTATATTTAGTCTATCTTTATTCTAACCACTAGCAACTAACAACTAGGATGGTCTCGTGAGGCTAGTTGTTGACTAGCTTCAGTTTAATTTTGTCGTGAGAATCGGTCTGGAAATCATCTGAATCATTCTGAATGTGTCCGAGTAGCAATTGAACTTTCTAATCAGCGTCGTGTTTATAGCTACGCGGGCATGGTTTAGGTGTGCCGACCATGGTGCTGACAGCGAAAACGACCAGATGGTTCATCCAATCAACTGTCAAGTATTGTTTTGAAAGTACAGCCATTCACAAGCAGTGTTAATGTACGGCTCCCCAGATGGACTTGTGACAACAATTCCTCTGGCATGTCAGGTTATAAACAAACTGTTTAATGTATGTCTCTTGGCAAAACCTCTGTGACAAATGAACAGATGAACAGTCCAGACTTGTGCTAGCCGAGCACGTTACCTCTTAAAACACCTAGTTAACACACTTTGGAATTGGAATGTGGAGACTAGTGTCAGACCAGTGGTTAAAACACTGCAGTACCACCACCCACCACCAGGGTTCTCCTGGCTGAACACCCCGCCGCTCCTCTGCAGGTGTAGCGTGTACACACTGTGACTTCCAGGAGGGGTTCTGTGACCTGACCCAGGGCTCGGAGGAGACCCCGGCCCGATGGACCAGAGGTGCCGGGCTGCCGGCGCTCCAGCACGACCACGCCGGCAACCAATCAGGTACTTATATCACGCTGCCTTCTCGTAAATACGGTAAATACGAGTTTGCCGACACCTAGACTTCATTTCAAGTGGAGAATTTCGGAAATAATTTTGATCCATGAGTTCCTGAGTATGGGTGGCCTTTGACATTTCACCTGCTGAAGGGCAGAGGTCATATTTTAGATCTGTTGTAATTCACAGATAAACATACTTCACGCGGACGGCTATTGCATGTCCCTCGGTCCTGTTTCCGTGACGATATTAATGTCACGCGCACAGTACACGGACTATCGCATTCCACGAATGTGAAAAGTACTCTGAATCCCCCCCACAGCCTTCTATGCCTACATGCAGCCCGTTAGAGCAGAGAGAGCCACGGCAGAGATGAAGAGTGTGTTCTTCCTCCCGTCTCAGAGCTGCCAGGTGACTGACGCACACAAACACGCTTTGATCATGTGACCCAAACCCTGCCCTCCCTGATTGCTCCCCCTTACAGATGAGCTTCTACCACTATGTGGTGACTCGGCCTGGTGCAGAGCTGCAGGTGCTGACCCGGCCCGGCCCGCCGGCTCAGAACAGCTCCACAGTGTTCTGGGAGCTCCCCGCTCCACAGCCGAAGGATTGGCGGCGGGCGGCCATATTGTTTAGCAGCGATCGCCAGTTCCAGGTCCGTATGAACATGTCTGTAACGTAACACTGACATACGGTAGCTGGCTACCATTGGTAAACGGCCATTTTATTATAAGGTAACTTATATTTAATGCATTAATTATTTTTTTATTAGTCAGTATTGCAGCCTTGTGGCTTGTGCTAAGTAGAGGTCCCCTTCCACCATCACCTCCAACTTCCTTGTCTATTTTGTGTTTTATTTTCAAATATTTTAGCATGTTGGTTAAAAACATAATGTGGTCCGCAAAGCTTTAATTGGCCCCTGCTTTAGAGTTCATAACGTGGGCTGGTTCATTTTGACTGTTTAAGGTCTTAAATTGCACATAGAGTTGACCTACACAGTCAATTAAAATTTTTTTTTTGTGGAAAATTTCAAACATTGTTTAAATTGCACAGAGTTGCCCTACACAGTCAATTTTTTGATTTAAAAAAAATGTACAAAATTTTAAACATTGTTCAAATGGCACATAGAGTTGCCCTACAGTCAATTTTATAAATAACAATTTTTTTTTAAATTTCAAACATTGTTTAAATTGCACATTTAAATTGCACATAGTCAATTTTTACAGTCAATTTTTGGAATTAAAATTTTTTTTTTACAAAATTTCAAACATTGTTTAAATTACACAGAGCTGCCCTACACAGTCAATTTTTTAAATAAAAAAAAAAAAACAACACAGTCCATTTAAAAAAAAATTTTTTTTGTAGAAAATTTTAAACATTTTTTAAATTGCACAGAGTTGCCCTACACAGTCAATTTTTTGATTTAAAAAAAAATGTACAAAATTTTAAACATTGTTCAAATGGCACATAGAGTTGACCTACACATTTTATTTTTTATTTTTTTTAATTCCAAATATAAAACATGTTTCAAATTGCAAATAGAGTTGCCCTACACAGTTCATTTTTTAAAATCTTTTTAGAATTTTTTTTTGAAAATTTTAAACATTGTTTAAATTGAACAGAATTGCCCTACACAGTCCATTTTTAAAATAATTTTTTTTTTGAAATTTCAAACGTTTAAATTGCACAGAGTTGCCCTACACAGTCAATTGTTTTAATTTTTTTTTTTTTGTGGAAAATTTCAAACATTGTTTAAATTGCACATAAAGTTGCCCTACACAGTCCATTTTAAAATAAAAAAAATGTTTACAAAATTTCAAACAATGTTTAAATTGCACATATAGTTGCCCTACATAGTCAATTTAAAAAAAAAATTTTGTGGAAAATTTCAAACATTGTTTAAATTGCTCATTTGCACATAGTCAATTTTTTGAATTAAAAATTTTTTTTTAACAAAATTTCAAACAATGTTCAAAATGCACAGAGCTGCCCTACACAGTCAATTTTTTAAATAAAAAAAAAAAACCAACACAGTCCATTTAAAAAAAAAATGTTTTGTGGAAAATTTTAAACATTTTTTAAATTGCACACAGAGTTGCCCTACACAGTCAATTAAAAAAAAAAAAAAACATTTTTTGGAAATTTTCAAACATTGTTTAAATTGCACATATAGTTGCCCTACACAGTCAATTTTTTTTTGTTGAAAATTTCAAACATTGTTTAAATTGCACAGTCTACACAGTCTATTAAAAAATATATTTTTTTTTTGTTGAAAATTTAAACATTGTTTACATTGCACATAGTTGCCCTACAGTCAATTTTTTTAAAAATTTTTTGTTTGAAATTTTCAAATATTGTTTTAATTGCTCACAGAGTTGCCCTACACAGTCAATTATTTAAATTAAATTTTTTTTTAACAAAATTTCAAACCTTATTCAAATTGCACATAGAGTTGCCTTACATAGTCAATTTAAAAAAAAAAAATTTGTGGAAAATGTTAAACATTGTTTAAATTGCACATAGAGTTGCCCTACACAGTCAATTAAAAAAAAAATTGTGGAAAATTTCAAACATTGTTTAAATTGCACACATAGTTGCCCTACAGTCCATTAAAAACATTTTTTTTTACAAAATTTCAAACATTGTTTAAATTGCACAGAGTTGCCCTACATTCAGTTTTTTAAAATAAAATATTTTTTTTAAAATTTCAAACATTGTTTACATTGCACATAGTTTCCCTACAGTCAATTTTTTAAATTAAAATAATTTTTTTTTTAAATGTCAAACATAGTTTAAATTACACACAGAGTTGCCCTACACAGTCAATTATTTTAATTAATTTTTTTTGTTACAAAATTTCAAACATTGATCAAATTGCACATAGAGTTGCCCTACAGTCAATTTAAAAAAAAAATTTGTGGAAAATTTCAAACATTGTTTAAATTGCACACATAGTTGCCCTACACAGTCCATTTAAAAAAAAATTTTTTCAATTTTAAACTGTTTAAATTGCACACAGAGTTGCCCTACACAGTCAATTAAAAAAATGTTTTTTTGATAAATTTCAAACATTGTTTAAATTGCACATAGAGTTGCCCTACATTCAATTTTTTTAAATAAAATATATATTTTTTAAATTTCAAACATTGTTTAAATTACACAGAGTTGCCCTACACAGTCCATTTTTTAAATTAATTTTTTTTAACATTTCAAACATTGTTTAAATTGCACATAGAGTTGCCCTACAGTCAATTTTTAAAATAATTTTTTTTTTAATTTTAAACATTGTTTAAATTGCACATAGAGTTGTCCTACACTGTCAATTTTTTAAAATTATTATTTTTACAAAATTTTCAACATTGTTAAAATTGCACATAGAGTTGCCCAACACAGTCCATTAAATTTTTATTTTTTTGTGGAAAATTTCAAACATGGTGTAAATTGCACATAAAGCTGCCCTACACAGTCCATTTTAGAATAAAAAAAATGTTTACAAAATTTCAAACATTGTTCAAATTGCACATATAGTTGCCCTACACAGTCAATTTAAAAAAAAAAAATTGTGGAAAATTTCAAACATTGTTTAAATTGCACATTTAAATTGCACAGTCAATTTTTTGATTTAAAATTTTTTTTAAACAAAATTTCAAACAATTTTCAAAATGCACATAAAGTTGCCCTACAGTCAATTTTTTAAATAATTTTTTTAAAAATTTTAAACATTGTTTAAATTGCACATTTAAATTGCACATAGTCAATTTTTACAGTCAATTTTTGGAATTAAAATTTTTTTAAACAAAATTTTAAACATTGTTGTGTGGAAAATGTTAAACATTGTTTAAATTGCACATAGAGTTGCCCTACACAGTCAATTAAAAAAAAAATTGTGGAAAATTTCAAACATTGTTTAAATTGCACACATAGTTGCCCTACAGTCCATTAAAAACATTTTTTTTTACAAAATTTCAAACATTGTTTAAATTGCACAGAGTTGCCCTACATTCAGTTTTTTAAAATAAAATAATTTTTTTAAAATTTCAAACATTGTTTAAATTGCACATATAGTTGCCCTAAACAGTCAATTTTTTAAATAAATTTTTTTTTACAACATTTTAAACATTGTTCAAATTGCACATAGAGTTGCTCTACACAGTCAATTTTTAAAATATTTTTTTTTTGAAAATTTCAAACATTGTTAAAATTGCACATAGAGTTGCCCTACAGTCAATTTTTTAAATAATTTTTTTTTTAAATTTTAAACATTGTTTAAATTGCACAGAGTTGCCCTACATTCAGTTTTTTTAAATAAAATAATTTTTTTTTAAATTTCAAACATTGTTTAAATTGCACATATAGTTGCCCTACACAGTCAATTTTTTAAATAAAAATTTTTTTTTTACAACATTTTAAACATTGTTCAAATTGCACATAGAGTTGCTCTACACAGTCAATTTTTTAAATATTTTTTTTGAAAATTTCAAACATAGTTAAAATTGCACATAGAGTTACCCTACATTCAATTTTTTAAAATAAATTATTTTTTTTTACATTTTAAACATTGTTCAAATTGCACAGAGTTGCTCTACACAGTCCATTTTTTAAATATGTTTTTTTTTTAATTTTAAACATTGTTCAAATTGCACATAGAGTTGCCCTACAGTCAATTTTTTAAATAATTTTTTTTTTTTAAATTTTAAACATTGTTTAAATTGCACATAGAGTTGCCCTACGGTCAATTTTTTTAATTAACTTTTTTTTAATTTTTATTTTAAACATTGTTCAAATTGCACATAGAGTTGCTCTACACAGTCAATTTTTTAAATATTTTTTTTGAAAATTTCAAACATAGTTAAAATTGCACATAGAGTTGCCCTACAGTCAATTTTTTAAATAATTTTTTTTTAAATTTCAAACATTGTTTAAATTGCACATAGAGTTACCCTACATTCAATTTTTTAAAATAAATTAATTTTTTTACATTTTAAACATTGTTCAAATTGCACAGAGTTGCTCTACACAGTCCATTTTTTAAATATGTTTTTTATTTTATTTTAAACATTGTTCAAATTGCACATAGAGTTGCCCTACAGTCAATTTTTTAAATAATTTTTTTTTTTTTAATATTAAACATTGTTTAAATTGCACATAGAGTTGCCCTACGGTCAATTTTTTTAATTAACTTTTTTTATTTTTTTATTTTAAACATTGTTCAAATTGCACATATAGTTGCCCCACACAGTCAATTTTTTAAAATAATTTTTTTTACAAAATTTTAAACATTGTTTAAATTGCACATAGAGTCTACGGTCAATTTTTTAAATTAAATTTTTTTTTTAATTTCAAACATTGTTTAAATTGCACATAAAGTTACCCTACATTCAATTTTTTAAAATAAAATATATTTTTTTAAATTTCAAACATTGTTTAAATTGCACATATAGTTGCCGTACACAGTCAATTTTTCAAATAAAATTTTTTTTTTTACAACATTTTAAACATCGTTTAAATTGCACATAGAGTAGTCCTACACTGTCAATTTTTTAAAATTATTTTTTTTTGTGGAAAATTTTAAACATTGTTTAAATTGCACACATAGTTGCCCTACACAGTCCATTTAATTTATTTTTTTTTTCGGAAAATTTAAAACATTGTTTAAATTGCACATAGAGTTTCCCTACGGTAAATTTTTTAAAATACGTTTTTTTTTTACAAAATTTCAAACATTGTTTAAATTGCACATAGAGTTGCCTTACAGTACATTTTTTTAATTAAATTTTTTTTTTGAAAATTTCAAACATTGTTCAAATTGCACATAGAGTTGCCCAACACAGTCAATTTTTTAAAATACTTTTTTTTTTACAAAATTTTAAACATTGTTAAAATTGCACATAGAGTTGCCCAACACAGTCAATTTTTTAAAATAATTTTTTTTTTACAAAATTTTAAACATTGTTAAAATTGCACTTTTTTTTTTGTTGAAAATTTCATTGTTTAAGCATGTTTGTAATATTTGCATTAGCGTATTTTTTCCCCATCACTGCTAATGGCAGGATGGTCTAACCCAGCCTGGGATGAGTCGCACATGTCATAAGTCACAACGCAAAGACGTTATCTGCCACGCTGGCAGATAACGTCTGGGTTGGACTTTGAGACGAGACGTTCTGATAGCACTCAGAGGGGGGGTGGAACCTTTTTTTTTTAATAAACACATGCACGCACGCACACACACACACGCGCACGCACATAGGCGTGCAAGCACACGCACAGCTAATGTAGTGCGTAACTATCTGGGATCAGTATTATCTGATCTCGTCTTACTAATGGATGCAAACACACGATCACATGGACAATCACAGACTCTCCAAGCATACAAATGTTGTTGTTTGTGTGTGTGTGCGCGCGTGTGTGTGTGCGTGCATGTGTGTGTGTGTGTGTGTGTGCGTGCGTGCGTGTGTGTGTGTCCACCATGCAGGTGGTGCTTCGGGGCTTGCTACCGGCTGACTGTGACCCCTCTGACGTCCTGGCTGTGGACGACCTTTCCTTCAGCCCGGGGTGCCAGGCTGTGCCCGGTAATGCCCTCCCCCACTTTAATGTCCCCCTTTAATGCCAACGCATTTTTGCCAGCACGTTAATGTCAACGAGGTAATGTCTACATGTTAATGCCAGCGGGTTAATTCTATTGCGTTAATATCAGTGCCCCCCCCTGCCATCCTTACCTGATGCCCATACCGCTGCTCCTTTTGACGCAAAGGAGCTTGTTACATAACAAGTGGTTTAAATCTGTAAGGTAGCACTGTTTGAAACAGACTTGACCCTTAACAAAGTGGCCCTGGATGGACTTGAGTTTGTGAGTGCTCCGCTCTATGTAGTATCTAACCATCTGTTAAATAATGACAATCTAGTGATATTAAACACATTTCATTTGGTAGCACCAGCGTAAAGCATACCTTGATGACTGCATCATCAAACGGAATATCCAGTGCTCCATTCACATGGGATTATTTTTGTCTCCTGTAGCTTGCTGTTGCCTGTGAGCCCCAGATATACTGACAGATATATGTGGGCCACAAGCGTTGCACCCGATAACATCTTCATCATGGGGTTTATGGCTGCTATTATTCATCCAGTGGCATGTCGCTATACACGTACAGTATCTGTGTCTTATAATCAAACTGGGGTTGTGTCCTCTTCACCGACTTTGCCAGGTGACCTTTGGCACGGAGGTCACGCTACTTTACGAGGAGCCTCTCCACACGGAGCTGAAGCGTAAGCGTCTTCTGGGGCTTTTCCTCCACCAGATTGTATCCGGCCTGCTCACCATGTCAGCTCTGTGTGCAACAGCCTTACAGGCAGGGTCAGTCATTCTCCAGAGCGCTTACTAACTTAGAGATCAAATCAAAACTCCGTGGTGCCGCCCCACACATCGATACGCATTGTGAAGCGGAGCGGCTTTGTTGATGTGAGCGGTTTACGTAGTCAGGGCTGTAGAAGTACCGAATCCTTCTAAGATAGCGAAATGGGAGAAGATATTTGGGGAATTTGACAAAAAATATATTAGTTTACAATTATCTTACAATAGCTGACTAAACCTTTAAGGCCACAGACCCTGCTGAAACATCCAGCATACGGTATGTTTGCATGCTGGAACCAGCATGGAATGCTGGTTTACTGGGACCCCGGCATCCCAAGCTGGTTGCTGGTATACCAGCTAGACCAGCACTACACCAGCACTAACCAACTTGGACCAGCATCGAATTTCTGCTGATTTTCACCAGCTCTGGTCCAGGGTGCGCTAAGGGACTGGGCGGTCAGGTCCACCTTGGCAAGAGGCCTTTCAGGTTGCATCCGTGGTCCGGGTAACCTGAACGTGGCTAGCGGGCAGATGTAGCGCCTTCATACTAGCATTTATAAAACCTATTATAAGGTTTTAAGAACAATTATTCAAACATGCCACTGGTATAGTAGGCTATAATTTAGTAATTTACTGTATATATTTAGAGTTAATAAGCACACTATCTGAGAAGGGTTAGCGTTTGATTCCATTGCCTTGACATTCCTATGTTGAGAGGGATATGCTGCACCACTCTGCCTGGGTGTGCAACACGCACACACACACACACACCATTTAGTGTGGCCCAGATTGGAGGCTGAGCCAGACAGGGGAACCTCTATGACATGTTGCTCACGTCTGTGATTGCTAATGCCTTGTTGCTGTAGTTGCTTCTAGTGGACGCATCATGCCCCGGGTTAATTATGATTTATCTGGGCGCCATCCATTATCTCAGAAGTGCGTGCTGTGCAATACTGTGTGTGCCCACAGCTCAGGATTCACACAGAAGTGCTCTGCTGCAAAAAATTACATTACCGTATGACCATTAATGTAAATCTTTAATGAAATGGTTCCCATGGATACCCGGTGAAATATGAAGTCTAGGAGGAGTGTGAATGTGTCCCCATTACAACTTGCTGTCATAAAATACGCGGACAATAAATCTCCCTGTCTGTCTGTCCAATGTTCCTCATTGCCCTGATGTATAGATTGTATAGCCGGTGCGTTTGCCTTCTTGGGCTATTGGTTCTACAACAAATACACAATACCGACTGAGAGCGCACCTCGACAGCATGTCATGTACGTTTAATATAACCGGCGAGGCGAGGCACAGGGCTACCATCTAATATTTAGTAGCTCATTCCTTTTGATTTCAATAACAGCAAAAGCCGATCTCCTTCACCTCTCTGTGGTGCCGACGGCAGGGCCGTGATTAACCCCGCCGCGTCATTATGGTCTGTTAAACCATAATGGTGTTATGAATGAATATTCATGTGTTTATATGCAAGCGATGCACAGTATTTCAGGGGACTTCTACTTTCTAATACTTAATTTGTCAAATGAATGTCTCAAATGTAAATTTCTAATTTGAGACATTCATTTGATTAGCATATTCCGTCCGGTCAAGCTATAGCATGCTAACACCGTGTCATGCGTGGTTCCCACCACCAGAGGGCGCTGTCTGCCCTCCACTCTGGTTCACCTGCGGCACCGGGGAATGTATCGAGGCAAGCAGAGTGTGTGACTTCACCCCCGACTGTGTCCACGGCGAGGACGAAGCCACCTGCCGTAAGAGCCCTGTTGCCGAGTAACAAAACCACCCCCCCACTCCCCAACCATCCTTTATAAAGTGTGGTGTCACCTTGGTTCAAAGGTTTATTTAAAGCGTGTTTCTGCTGTTTTGTCCTCTCCTGTTCCTCCCCCACCCCGCCCCCCATGCAGCGTCCCAGTGTGACTTCGAGGAGGGTACCTGCGGGTGGCACGAGGTCACCCTGGGCGACGGGTTCGACTGGGTCAGGGGCTCGTCTGATGATCTTCCCCTGCCGGACCTCAACTCCAACAACACCCAGGGTGGGACCACAGCAGCTGATTGGCTGGACGCACCTTAGCCTTCATATCATTATAGTATTAAATGGCCGATCTGTCTGTGATTGGCTGGGCGTACCATAGCCTTCATATCATTATAGTATTAAATGGCCGATCTGTCTGTGATTGGCTGGGCGTACCGTAGCCTGCATATCATTATAGTATTAAAGGGCCGATCTGTCTGTGATTGGCTGGGCTTACCGTAGCCTGCATATCATTATAGTATTAAAGGGCCGATCTGTCTGGGATTGGCTGGACGCACCGTAGCCTGCATATCATTATAGTATTGTATTGTGTGTCTGTGATCTTTTGCCAAATGGTGCAGTCAGCAATGCTGGAGATAGATTGTTGAAATTTTAACTCATTAAAACACCCCCCTCCCCCCGCCCCACCCCCCCTCACACACACACACAAACAAACATCGGACACACATTGCCAAGGCTGGGATACTGTTGTGTGGTAAAGACTGCACCATTTTGTTTGTGTTCCCATTCAGAGAGACAGGGCTATGTAGAAACGCCAGATAATTTTTCCCAGAACGGACAGCAAGCGCTAATGTACATTTATGTGGCTAGCGCTAATGTGTTGCTATGAGGCAACGGAACCACAATTTGCAGCTATGCAAATACAAACATTCAAATGAATTTCTAGGCCTTTCAGACTGACTCACGGCGACATTACACCTTAGCCTCACATGAGCCTCACGAGACCATCGTGATATCGCGAGGCTCATGTTGGACGTCATGGCAGCAGGTGTAACCATGGCGGTGTGATCCTCACAGGCCACTTCATGTTCCTGCTGAAGAACAGCAGCTCCGTCTACCCCACGGCCGTGCTGCAGGGACCACAGTTCCATCAGGCTGCCTCGGGCTGCATCATGACCTTCTGGTGAGGAGGACGCCTCTCAAACACCTCCCTCCCTTCCTCCCTTCCCTGCTGCCTTGTTCCTGTTCTCTTTGGGTTTAATTCATTGCTTTTGTTTTTAACTTTTAGTTAACTTTAATTTCTTCCTTCTTATGTAGAGAGCATCTAGATAGTCAGGCTCGTCTTCCTGACGGGGATAAAGTTTAGCCAGCACTGCTGCGTCCTGCGTTAACATGTTCTGTTGTGCCATTGTCTGTCCTTCTTGCTCTCCCTCTCCATCTCTCTTTCTCTCTCTCTCTCTTTCTGTCTCTCACCGAGTGTCCAGACTCACACAGAGCACATGCGTATGTCAATATGTCCCACTCTAGCAGTTTTATGGCTCTTAACACTTCCTGGCAGGCAGCAGATAGTATTTTTCCTGCTGGCTGATGAAATTCAGGGTCCTCCCCCTCTGCAGCGTCAGCAGAAATCTGTTTTGTAATGTTCAGCTAGAATATGCTTTATCGCTAAAGGAAGAATTATTGTCCCCTCTTGGAGTAGACATGGTGAAGTTGGGGGAGGGGGGGATTCAAAAACCAAAAAGATGAAAAAAGGAAACAAAGTGATGGATTACACTCAGCTGGGTGTAGGATACACATCTACAGTATATACTATGTGTGTGTGTTTATATATATACACACACACACACACACACAGTATACGGTACAGTAGTACTGTGTATATACCGTATATTTGTACTATACTATGTAAAGGATATCTAATGATGTGTCTAGAGTAGGAAACACAACTGTTCCAACTTTGGATCATTTTGCAGCAGTCATGAGATTTGAAAATGTTTACAGAACAATTAAAATCACAAGGTATAACCTCACATAATGTGTTGTACTGCTTCAGATATTTAGTAGCACAGGGTGAATGCATTTTTCAAATAACTTGTTTTGTCCCAACATTTTGGGGAAATTGGGGTTGTATATAATAATATAATATTTTATATATATATATACAGATACGTGTGTGTATATGTATATATATTATATTATATATATATTATATACAACCCCATTTTCCCATAAAAGGCACTACAACTCGGGCATGTCGGTGGGGGCGACCGACATGCACCTGCATGTGGCGGGCGACGCCAACAGCACTCTGGTGTGGCGCACGCTGCATGACCAGGGCCCGCGTTGGCACAACGCCAGCGTGCAGCTGGGCCGCATGGCCCGGCCCTTCCGCCTGTCTCTGGCCAAGCTCAGCCTGGGCGTGTTCCGCGGCGTGTCTGCGCTGGCCCGCCTCGCCTTCCACAACTGCTCGCTGCCGCCGCCGGCCCCGGGCTGCCACGGCAACGACCTCTTCCGCTGCGCCCAGCGCCCAGCGTGCGTGGCCCACCTGCAGCGCTGCGACCTGGTGGACGACTGTGGGGACGGCTCGGACGAGGAGGGCTGCTGTGAGTGGGGGGGGGGCTTTGAATGTTCAGTCAGTGACATGGGACATGTTCAAGTTCAGAAACAATTTTCACATTTTCTAATTACTTACTGTAGGTGCGTGCATGTGTGTGTGCATGCATGTGTGCATGTGTCTGTGTGTCCATGTGCATGTGTGTGTGTGTGTGTGCGTGCGTGCGTGTGCATGCCCCAGCTCCGGAGCTGCGGTGTGACTTTGAGCAGGACCTGTGCAGCTGGACCCAGGAGCAGGGCGGGGCGGACGCCTTCGACTGGACACGCACCCGGGGCCCCACGCCCACCCTGAACACGGGCCCATGGAGGGACCACACGCGGGGAACGGCACTGGGCCACTACCTCTACATCGAGGCCTCAGCGCCGCAGGAGTTCAAGGACACGGCCGTGCTGGTGAGCCGGGCCTTCGGGCCCACGCTGCCCCCCACCGACGGCGACGCCCCCGGGCGCTCCCGCCATCGCTGCGTGTTCCGCTTCCACTACCACATGTTCGGCTCGCACGTCTTCTGCCTGGCGGTCTACATGCGCACCAGCGCCGCGGGGCGGGGCCACATGCTGTGGGTGCGCTACGGCGACCACGGCAACCTCTGGCACAGGAAGACCCTCTACCTCAACAGCGCCAGGCCCTTCCAGGTAACCCTAACGACCATCATCTGCTTTATCCGGCGAATGAGGCAAACACGTTGAGGAGCGTACTGGTGTCATGCCCAAAAGTGATTAAAAGTGATAACTATGAAAACTGAACTTAAAATGAATGGATTCATTATAATCTAGGGCACAGAGCAGGAAAAATACATTTTGAAAGAAAACATTTCAAATGTATTCACATTATATATAAACTATCATGTTAATTAGGCTACAGGTTCCAAATATAAACAATGATATTTGACAAACTAGTTTATAATAAACCAAAATGACTGCAAACTGCACATAATTAACCAGAATTGTGATGATTTGTTTACAAGACGCGTGAATGATTCACAAGGACAAACTATTAACCACTGACATCAAGGTAGGATTAGCAGTATTTGCATGTTTTTCACAGTCTTTGACGGTCTCATGCAGATAAAAGCAGCTGCAAACGTGGATGGCAATCACTTTTTATTGGGCATGACACCTGCTCCATAGGCGAGGCGCGGTCGCTAGGCTACCGCTGCATGCACCTGCATCTTGTTAGACCTGTGAGATGTGCCTGTTCTGGCCTCCTCAGTCAATCAAGCTCATGTTGACTCTGTCCTCGTGTGAAACATCTTGTAATGTGTGTGAAACCCACAACGACCTCAAGATGCCCGATTACAAAAGAGGGACAGATGGGTGCAGTACAGTGATCCGACGATCTGAACATCATGTCGTATGAACTGACCCTGCCTGCTCCGTTATACCAAATATACGTTAGTCTTTGGATAATGCTGAATGAACACACTGGGCCCAATTATGTGAACATGCCGCAGGTAAAGGTACCAAAGGAAAAATGTACTACTGTGACTCCTTAATAGCCAATCTTGTCCAATCACATCCCAGCGGAGCATTTGCGTAATTGGCCTCTTGTCCAATCACAGCAGACATGGATGTCACGTGTCACTTGTCCACACGCAGTAGAAACTGGAGGTTCAGCTCTGTAACCCATGGTAACATTGCCTCCTGTCACTCAGAATGGATGTTCTGTTGTCATGTTTGTCTGTTGCCATCTAGCCTGATGGCGGGGTTTGTCGAGGTTCTCTCAGTACATCAAACATCAGTACTCCCATGTTTATTTGTAGAATAATGTAAACAGTGCCAACAGCGATGCTATGGTATGGTATGGCAGTAGGCCTACTCCTAGCCTATATGCTCTGCAAGACTACAACCTGGTATACTAGAACCCTCATTGTCTGCTAATTGGAAGCGCTGGCATTATACAACAGCATTCAAGCATCACAGCAAAAAGCTGAGTGGCATAATAATTACGTGAGTTGTTTCTACAAAGGGTGGGAAAATAATGACGACGGCTTACAAAACAATGCACATCATGTTTCTGCGCGGCACAGCTTGAGTCGAGCTAATGTGACAGCCTGAAAACACACAGTAGATATTAACCTGTGAAGATTGTACCTCCATCAGCATTTTACACACAAGCCCTGAGACACCATATTGATTCCTAAACTTTCAGCAGAAAAACTTTCCTGTTGTAAATCATTCCTCTTTTCATTGGGTTATTTCAAACACAATATCGAAACGCACGGCTTTGTTGATATGAGAGGTGTTCGACACTTTGTTTATGCTCCTATTTATGGAGATAGGGATGTTGTTTTTTAGCGAAATGCAAGGAGATATTTGGTGAATTTGACTAAATGTGTATTACCTTACAAATAGCTTGCAATAGCTGACTATGCCTGTAAACAATAATGCAATGGTGGCATCACGTGTAAGATAACCTTTCAACTGTGTCTGTCGACAGATTGTGATCGAAGGCACAGTTGGAGATGACTTCAACGGAGACATCGCCATTGACGACCTGTCTTTTCTGGACTGTGAGCCACATGAAGGTACAGTACAGTAGATAACATGGTGTCACTGGAACATTGATTCAGAAATCACAAATGTTTGTTAGAGTCAGATGGGTCTGCTGTGAACCTCTCTGGCTAACAATATCCAGCTTGCCACGACTTTCTGGAAATTATTAATAATTGAGTCTTTATTTCTGTAGCCTGGTGAGACCCCCAAATTCAAAAACATTTGTCATAGAGGAGGTGCTAATACATGTCAATCAAACTTCCTTACATACCATTGGGCTTCCAGCCTTTACCTCACCCAATCAGAATCTTTAATATCATCTTGAGCACCGGTAGATACCTAAACGCTGTTGTCGACCTCTTGGGAAATAATTCAGCTGGCTGCCGATTGGCCCAATTGTTCTCTCCAGTACCCAAGCGACAAACACTTTGAGTGGTCCCAGACTGATGACTATATAACCAAATAACATTGGCGCTTGCGAGATTGTTATTGACAGGAAACTAAACTTTGAGGCAAACGTTGACACTATCTGTAAGAAGGTACAGCAATGGTTGTACTTTTTACGCAAAATGAGAGTTTTTAATGTAAACAGTGTTATGATGACCTTGTTTTACAAGAGTTTTATTGAGTCAGTCTTGACATTCTGTTTGGTTTCCTGGTTTGGATTTGTGACTCTGCACAACAAGATCACACCAAGTAGTCTTGTTAAAATAGCCAACTAGAAAATTGGGATGAACAGGCCGACGAGGCTGCAGATGGCTGCGAAATGTTTGAATTATGATTGAAATATTTCCAGAGAGACATAGCAAACTGGCTAGCTTGTTATTGTTACCTGTTTAGCGTCACATGTCCTGTGTGCGCCGCCATCTTTGTCCACCTGCCCCCCCTCCCCTCCCACCACAGGCGAGCTGCCCTCCGTGACGCCAACCACACCCCTGCCCATCACCACCGCACCCACCCCACCGCCCCACAGCTGCCCGGAGGGCCAGTTCGCCTGCCGGGCCCCCTGGGGATGGGAGGGGAAGGGGGGGTGCGTGGCCCAGGCCGCGGTGTGTGACTTCCGACATGACTGCCCGGACGGCTCGGATGAAGACGACTGTGGTGAGAGACGCCGATAGTAATGTTTATAGGTGGGTTAGGTCTTACTACCTGTTGGGGTTTTATAAACAAAGCACAGCTGAGGTTCAGGCAGGACACCAGTCACGTTGCGGGGTCGTTAGATGACCAGTCAGAGCCAAATATACATAACCTCCAAATGTTAATTATTAAGTTAATAAAAATTACTTTGACAAAGTAGTCCTGACTGAACTAACAGTTACAGGCAGGTTGGAGGGTTATGGTCAGCAACAAAGACAAAACATTTAACAAAGCAAAGGGTTGTTGGAACACACGAAAAATCAGGATGGAATCAAATTCGCAGAAAACCATTTAATCAATAAAAGTTTAAACCTATGTTTTGACGCATAACAGGTGTCTTCCTCAGAGTGGTGTGGTCTTGGTGTGTGGGCAACTATTTGTAACTTAGTGGCCTAATTAGGCAACACCTGTGTTACAGGTAGGTCTTATAGCACAGTGCGTCTCGGATGTGATAATAATTATAGTAATAAGTAATAAGTATAGTACCTCCACTATATGATGGTAGGAACAAAAATTGCCCGGTAGATCGAGAGATTGGCCTTTCGACTCAGCTCTCTTTTCATCACCACGGTGCGGTAAAGCTGCTCCGATTCTCCGGCCAATCTCTCGCTCCATACTCCCCTCACTCGCGAACATCCCCGAGGTACTTAAACTCCTTCACTTGGGGTAAGGACTCCTTCCCCTCATATAACCTAGAGAAAAACCTAAAGTATTGCGAATTTAATGTTAACAAATTCTTGCAAAAAAACTCAATTATAAAATACATTATTAAACTTTTTTTGCTTCATGAGAACATGAATGGGAATTTAATTGTCTGTTTATACTGTAGGCCTGCATACAGCAGAGGTTGTAAATAAAAGCTGCTATTATTATTACATACTCCCTGCAATACCTCCAAGCACCCATAGGGGCACACGTACCCACTTAAGAGACACTGATTGAGCGTGTATGCTTATAATAGTCTGTCTTCCCCCCCTCCAGTGAAGGAGCTGTGTGAATTTGAGGCGGGTGACACGTGTGGCTGGAGGCCGGTGGATGCCCCCTCCGTGTCTGGCCACGCCTTCCGCTGGCTGCCCGACCAGGGAGAGACCATCCACAACGGGGAGGAGTTCCACCGGCCTGCCGACGACCACACCCTGTGAGTTCCCTGGCTAGCTAGCTTGTTAGCCACACCTTGTGGGTTCCCTGGCTAGCTAGCTTGTTAGCCACACCCTGTGAGTTCCCTGGCTAGCTAGCTTGTTAGCCACACCCTGTTGGTTCCCTGGCTAGCTAGCTTTTTATCCGCACCCTGTGGGTTCCCTGGCTAGCTAGCTTGTTATCCGCACCCTGTGGGTTCCCTGGCTAGCTAGCTTGTTAGCCGCACTCTGTGGGTTCCCTGGCTAGCTATCTTGTTAGCCGCACCCTGTGGGTTCCCTGGCTAGCTATATTGTTAGCCGCACCCTGTGGGTTCCCTGGCTAGCTAGCTTATTAGCCGCACCCTGTGGGTTCCCTGGCTAGCTAGCTTGTTAGCCACACCCTGTGGGTTCCCTGGCTAGCTAGCTTGTTAGTCCCACCCTGTGGGTTTCCTGGCTAGCTAGCTTGTTATCCACACCCTGTGGGTTTCCTGGCTAGCTAGTTGGTTAGCCACACCCTGTTTAAAAAACACTATTGCTATTGAGCATATAAATTATATTATAGTTTCTAATAACAAAAAGACAATATTAGCTTGTGTCCGTGCCAAGCCAACAGGGAATACACTAGTATCCCTTAACGGCACATAATTGTCGTTATCTGTGCGTCATTGAGCACCGTCGATAGATACACAGAATAATGTCCTCCTTTGGCTGTTGGCCTGAACCACAGACAGAACCCCCCCCCCCCCCTCGTCCTTCCCTTCTGTGTAACCTGGTTGATACGCTCCAACTGTCTCAGAAGAACACGGGGAGGTTGGGGGGTGAGTACCTGCCCTCTTCATCAGTGATATGTGAACAACCGTTAAGGTATGATGGAGACAGAAGACACCAGCTGCTCCCACGTGGCTGGTCTCTTCCTCCTTTTGATTGACACCTTGTTAGGGGAGAAGAGGGAGTCAAATGCACTCTCCTTACAAGGGGTGTACACCACATGCTCGTCATATCAGGGCGTCCATATTGGGGCATCAGAATGGTTGCTGTACCTTTTTAAAATATAAAAATAGACAAATACTTGATACACACTTTAATAACCGTGGTATTTAACTGTGGAACTTATCTGAACTTCGAATTACATTTCAGAGCGCTATAGTTCAGTCAGGACCACGAAAGTAAAATATATTATCATTTACATTTGCAGTTGTTTATATTTGTTCCGGGAGCTCCCTTCCTTTCCATGTGCTTAGAGAGAAAGCCACAGGGAGCGCAACAGTAGACCCCCCATAGGGTAAAGGACAGAGCAAGCATCAAAGACAAAACCATGACATTGATTTAGGCAGACAGCAAGAAAGGTGGAGGCGGGCTGCAAAAATGCTCACAGCGGAAGCGTCCAGAATGGATACTACAGGCTAAGGTCGTTTAAAGTGTAATTGCACCCCAGCTCTAAGCTTGACAATGTGTCAAGGTGTTGGGAGGGAAGAGTAGAGTAGAGTAAAACTTGAATGTCCCCGAGGGGCAATTTGGTTTAAATCAGCAGTCCGTCAATACAATAATACAATAAGTAAATACATGCACACAGAACATGCACATACACACATAGTCGCATAGGCTTCCACATTAGCTTACATCAGTTTACATTAGTAGATAATAAAATAATTATTTTATAAAAATGGATCTGGGAGTACATTACTCAGTCACAGGTTTTATTTAAAATACAACCGCTGTTGGGATAAAATACTTCAAATATCTGTAAGTATAACCCTTTGGTTGATGGAACCTCTGTCTTAAGGGCAGCAGTGTAAACTCTCTCTATAGGGGGTGCTGTGGATCCTGGAAGATGCCCTGTGCTTTCTGCGTGGCTCTAACTTGGTACAGGTCTCACAGATCATTTAATTTCACTCTGGTAACTTTACGGTGCACAATCACAATTATATGGGGGGGACCTTTATTAATTAACAATAATGTTAACATTCTCATTAAATGTTGAGAACCAGCCAGGCTCTACCTGGCTGTGGATTAGTTTTCTGCCCAGAAAATGCAGATTTTTATAAAAATGGGAATTTTGTTAATGTTAACACCTGCATTGGTGTTTCATCACAGTTCAAGTTCCAGCCTTTTCTGCTTGTGTGTTGGGAGCCTGATTTGACATGGACTTCCTGTGCGTTTGTTTCCTGGAACAGCGGCAGCCCGGAGGGATGGTACATGTGTGCTGACAGCTCCAACGGCGGCTACCACCACGCCACGGACTTGGAGACCCCTGTCATCACCTCCACCGGCCCACAATGCACTCTGGTCTTCTGGTACCATATGATTGGGTTCACCGTGGGTTCACTCCAAGTACGGCCGACAGTGAAGCCAGATGATTGGCTTAAATCTACCTGTGGTGTGACCAGACTGTGGAGCTCAGTTTATTAATGCTCATAGTTACAGGTCCTATATGACATGTTAAACGTTACAGCAGCAAATAACTATTGTCTGTGTAAAGCTATAGTGGAGCGATGGTGTCCTGAGCAAAGAATAACTCCCTCTGTGTGTGTTCTTGCTCCTGTGTTCTTTGTGTACATATCCGGGACACACAGCCACACGTGCACTGACGAGCACGTGTGGCTGTGTGTGTGTGTGTGTAGCCCATGGAGCATTTGTCTTTGGGCTGAGGCGCTGGTGCTTAGAGATCACAGATAGTTCCTTTAATTAAGCAATGCTGTGTGTATGTGGCGTGCACGTGTGAGCAGTGTGCTGCTGCGCTTGCAGGTGCTGCTGAAGCACGACAACGTCAGCTACGAGGTCTGGTCCCAGACTGGTAGCCAGGGCAACAGGTGGAGACGAGGAGAGGTGTTCCTGGGGGTATCCAGGAACCTGCAGGTGGGTCACCCCCCACGAGGGCTCCAGGGAGTGGGGGGGAGATCATGATTAGGCAGGGGCTTCCCTGGTTATTGTCGCTGATATTCAACATGGCTACTAATGATCAATAATACCCTAGAGACAGATTGTGTCAGTGTGTGAGGAAACATGTGACATTGTTATTGACATGCACTGATTTCATGGTAACATGTAATCAGTCAATTGTAACTGATTACATGTTACCAGCTAAAATCGTTGAATATGTTTGAATAATTAGATGACTACTTCTATGACTATAGTTAACATTTAAAAGGTACATTTGCAGAACAATTAACCTTTTTGATTAACGTCAATCAATAATTTGAAGGATGTCATACTTTTAATATGATCTCCTGAGCAACATAAACACACAAAAACAGAGTTGGCACCACTCAGAGTTGGCATTTCAAAGAACAATGTTTAGGCGTAAAGTAATCTAAAAGTAATGGAAAGTAATCAGATTATGTTTTAAGTTACGAAATGTAGGTGAGCCAAACATTGGTTTACTGATTATATTTTTAGTCTAGTCTGGTAACTATAACGGATTACATCCATGAAGAAACCTGAAGCAACATCTGGGCAGGTACCGAGTTAAACTTATCTCCTCGTGAAGCGACGTTATTGAGGCAACCACCAATGGGAGCTAAGGATATCATTGACTGACAGACTGACTGAAGCATTTCGGGTGGGAAATATACAGCCAACCATGTGCCTGGGATGTAAACAAGCAGCCGATATTCAGCTACAAAACGAAGGGTGACAAGCGGAACCCTTGCAGTGTGTCCGGGGCTTAAAGGTTAAATATAGCTAATGCTAATAATGGTAATGCTAAGCTAAGCTAATGCTATATAATATCTCGTTCTCCACAGCCCTGTCTCTGTATATAGTAACATAAACAAAGTGGCGAACACCGCTCACGACATCAAAGCCATAGTACTATTGGAGGGCTATTCAATCAATCAATCCATCAATCTTTATTTATATAGCACTTTTCATACAAATTCATGTAACACAAAGTGCTTCACACTACGTCATTAAAAACA
>JAODLL010014635.1:0-28271 GCA_026546735.1 Forbesichthys agassizii | reverse complement strand
TGAGTGAGTGAGTGAGTGAGTGAGTGAGTGAGTGAGTGAGTGAGTGAGTGAGTGAGTGAGTGAGTGAGTGAGTGAGTACTTGTTATGTTAAGAATCCCAAACTCTCATAAGAGAGTTTTGACCGAAAGGTTTGTAAGGCTTCTCGGTATCTAAGGTCGCAGCTTAGAAGCCGTAATGACATAATTTACACCTTGAAACAGGTAGGTCCGTTCAAGACGTTTATTCAAGAGAGCTCTGACAAGCAAAGAAAAAGTACATTCTTATACTGTATGCGGTCTGTCCCACCTAACGTGGTGACGTGTTAACATTCAGTTAGTCTATTTGTGAGTACAGATCCTACTTTGGTGCTGGTTGCTACAATGTTGGATGTGTCTCTGTAGACTCAGAACCAAGCTGTGCTAATGGCAATACAAGAAATACTAACAAGTAGTGCATTCACAAGACTTTCAAAGCGATGGCATGTCACCTCTTCAATCCAGAGTACAAATGAATATGAACAGGCTATTAAACAATAACTATTAAATATCTAACTACACTACCTGCTCTTTTCAGGGTTGGCTTTAGGCATTTCTGATTCAATTACAACCATGTCAATGCAGAAGCAGAGAAGCCCTGTCAATTTCAAATGAGTTCTAATGAGCTATTTCATTTACAATTGGGCTAAGCGGATGAGACTGTCCCATTACTGAATACACCAGCAGGTAACCGTTGGCGAGGTGAGAATATTCAATGGCTATTTTTGTCAAAACTGGCTTCTTTCAATGTTCAACTGTATTGCAATACAATGAACACTTTGTGTGCAATTGTCGACTTTGTTGGCCACGGTAAGACATCACCGCTCATTTATATACATCAGTCAATCTGCCTGAGCTGTCTGACTCTCTATCTACCTTATGTCAACTCTCCTCTTTCAATATTCAGGATATATTGAAAGATTGGCTTCCATTCACTTAAAGCGCCTGTTTGCAAGCCTATTCAACCTGTTGTATTGGCAACAAGGGGTCTCTCTCTCTCTCTCTCTCTCTCTCTCTCTCTCTCTCTCTCTCTGAATGCACAGAGGGCTCAGAAAAGCCATTAAGCTTTATCTTAACATAGAGGAAAGACACAATAGTGTCTGGAGAGACAAACTGATCTTGGAGCAAGATGGTGGTCCGGCTCCATCGCTCCAATCCCCTGCGGGCAAGGCGTGATTTCGGACCCACTGCTTGAGCCAACATGGCCACACCGGGTAATGCGTCACGAGACAGCACCTTCTCGACCCATTAACGTACTAATCTTTAATCAACGCAGCCTCCACCCGTGGTTAATTAATATTGCTTTCCCCCGTTTCCCGCCACTAAGCACCACAAAAGAGTTTATTCACAGAGAAATAAGAAAGCCGCAGACGCTTTCATTTAAGAGGCTGCTGACCTCCCTCCAATTTATTAATGCATTCTTTGGAAACTTGAGAAGCCTTTTAAGCATACCCTTGTCAATAACAATAGTTAGATATTACAGTAATACATTGTGGGTTATCGTTATCTGTTAAATACATTACCTTATATGGAGGCATAGGAAGGCACTAAGGACTTTAATTGTTGTTTCCAACTTGTGTTAATGCCTAAATGCATTTTCATAATATTCATAAAAACTGCAAATGACATGAATGTAGCAACAAAACTTGTGATGAGTGATCAAACTTACCATTAACTGAGGACATTTGTTATTCACACAAAATGTTTACAATTAATAACAGCTATGTAGCAGTAATGGAGATGCTGCCAACCATTGTTTATCCCGTAATTTACCCACTGTAGTATATTACAATATTTACACAAAGCTAAAAGTTCACCTCCCTTAATTACAACAGATTTGTCTCACAGTCTCACAGAGAAAATTTACTACAAGCAGATTTGGTTAGTTTTGACAACCTAGCTAGTAACATCCCAACATTGTAGCAGATTTGAAAAGAGTATAATTTCATATTGCATGCAAATATAATTTCAGTGTTGAAGAATACAGGAGCACATAAAGAAGGCCTGACAGTCTTGACAAGCAATTACTGTTGCTGGCATAGCTGATGCAGGCAGAGAATAAGAGTAGCCAACCAGCTATTTACCCAACAAGTCAGTCTGTGAAGTAGCCAATTATCCAGCCAATTAACACTGGACACACATGCAGGTGAATTGGATCATTACACCCGGAGATAGTTACTTTACAGCTATGTACAGTACATGCTTGGGTGTCTTCGGACTGAACTCGCCTTCCCTTCAGTCTTCAATAAACTGCTGATGTTTTTGTGTAATGTTAAAGGAACCCTGGTTATTTCTGTGGCACAGCCTTCCTTGGTGGTGCACTCCGCTCACGTCTGACGCTTCTCGTAGCACATATTAACTCACACACAAACAGTATTATTGACTGTTCAGTGACAGGATTTAATTTGTCAATACAAAATATGTAGAGTAGGTGGCTTTTTTGTAACAGCTGTGCATTTCAGACAAGCTAGCTATTTGTTGTCATATGAAAACTACTTTGTTCCCGATAAAGGCATACATACTGTATCAATGAACATCATTCAGTGAATTTGATTTGTTTTAGCCTGAACAGATACAAGAGAACAACGTGTATGCATTCTATCCATCAGAAACCATCGTACCCCAGTAAAGGTTTCCCTGATGATATGCCAGAGATCACTTCCACCCTGAAAAAGTACTTTTATCTATAATAAATTTAACTACTAATAATATTTTCAATGCATCTGTGCCACACTCCATCATTCCACATTCTATTTGTCATCGGCACACAGTGTCCCAGCCCCCAGCCCCGGTGCATTGTGGGCCACAAATAGCCCCCTGATAACAAAAGCTTGCAGATAGACTGGTGTCCCTCCTTCCTTGGCAACTTGCCAACATGCAGCGCCATTCTCTCTCCCAATCCGCCATGCTTGTAATTGTAGGCTAGCTGGCAGTGCGTGGGGGAGGCCACTGTTCCCATTAGGGTGATGAATAACCTAATTACTGGAGGTAAACATTCCCTGGGAGATAACTGACCAAAGTGGGGGTCCATTGGAGGGAATGGCGGTATTACAGGCCACATCCTGCTCGAATAGAATGCTTGAAGGGTATGCGTGGTGTGTGTGTGTGCGTGATTACATGCATGTGTGCATGTCTTCCTGGCGCTCGTAATCACTCTGTCACATTGCATGTTACACTGTGTAGCTGCAGGGTCTTCTGCCACAATGCCAGACAGATTACATGTGCTGCTGCTGCCACCTGAACTTAAGTGTGTTCCTCACATTGTATCATTGTAATTGAACGAGTTTATTCAAATTCAACTGGGTGGTTAGTGTTTTTGTTAGCCTGTCGCTTAAATGTGTAGTAAGAAATTTGTAAGCTAAAACTAATTAAGTGTGTTCTGCTAGCTGTCTGTTCTGTGTGAGCTCTGTTATGGGATCATAAACATGGTTGTGCAGACCAAACAACACTATCCCAGAATTTGCAATGCATGTCGAATTTGGGGCGCAGAGCTTTAGAGGGAGCAGGTGTTTTTGTTGGGGTGTTTTTGTTTTGTTTGAGTTCCAATATCAACAATCTTTCTCATCCAGCATCACTGCAGCATTCACTTCACCTTTAATATTTGTGAATTGGATTAAAGCATCTAATAATTATCTAATTGTAGTTGTTAGCCTGGGCATGACCTTGACAAGTGTCTTTCTGTGTGGAGTAGTTACTAATAGGACCAATGTGGGGAACATATTTCCCCAGAGGGGACAAGAATTGGGAAGTGGGAACAGTTTGGGTTAATTTAAAAATCATATTAGGAGAGGATTTCTGTTTGCTGTTCAGACAGTTTGAACCTATTTGAACAAATTAGCTTGGTATCTGTTATTAGCCATGGTCAGTCATGGAAATTCAAACACTGCAAACTGTAGACAACGTGACGTTTCGTGAAGCTTCTGGATTGTGAATGTACCGCAGAAAGCTCTGTGGATTTCAGATAAGGCTCAATGTGAGTGCGCACACATTGTATTTTGTGTGTGTGAAGAATTATGTTTACGGATCGTAAGAGCATCAGTGAAGTATACTTAGATTTGTACGGATTGTCTTATCTTCCAATATTATAACAAATACAAACAAGCTGGAAATACTACAGTACGCTTCCTGGGTTGAAGAGTTGAATGCCCTACTATGAACTATGTTGTAGATGTTGTAGCCCTTGATTATTGATATTGTTACGTGAGAAACTGAACAGCTATATACCCCATTGTTGAATTGTTTTGAAGTTGTTGTTCAGTTTGTGGTGTCTGGTGTGAAGAAGGCTGGTGTGTGAACCCAGTAAAGTTGTGTTAAGCTGTTTGTGGTGGGTTTTGTGGCTGAAATGTGCTTGCGTGGTGCACTTATGATGCATTCTGTGGACACTGATTGCGAAATCTCAATTATCCACTGAATAATGGCAACAATTAACAGCCATTCTTACCCGTTTAACACAGTCCAGTTAACAGAGTCAATGTCCCGTGTAGCCTATACCTCTCTCGCTCGCATTCTCTGCCTCTCTCATATCCCCTCCTTGGTGCGACTGGGCCACTCCGCTTATTTTATGATCGATTACACAGTTATTCAAGGGGAATGAGGGTCCTATGGGGACATGCAAACATGCACACGAAAACTCTGCCTCACATGTTAAAAAGCCTTCTTTAACCTTGGTCATGTACAATGAAGAACATGACACCTAATAAGTGTTTTTCATTGTACACTGTCGCTGCTAATACATAAATCACCCAACATGTACAGCAAAGGGCACAGAGAGGTAAGTACAGGTGGCTGTGTGAGTTTTGTGTTTGGAGTGCATGTGGTTGTAAAAGGAGATTCATGGGTCAGAGTTCATTCTAATCAATCAATCCAAACAGTCAGTGTAAAGAAATAAGAAATATAAATCATTCGGTTAGCAGATTCTGGACAACAGTCACGTGCGCACCTGATTCAATCAGTGAAAGGGCTGTGGCGTGCAAGCAGGCATAACCAGCCGAGCGACGAGTACGTGATGGTTCTGTATTGCTCTGACAGCAGTCTAACATATTGCAGTGCAATAAAAACATCCAGTTGTGTTTACAAAACCGTAATTCATGGGGAGTATCTGTTAGACTCCTACTGTGTTGTTGTGTTGTCACGTTTGTGTGTCACGGGTACAAGCGTGTATAAGTGAGACTAGCTAATCTCCGAGGCTGTCTGTAGCTGAAGCGTCTGATCCATTGTTGCCATTCACTAGGGTGTGATGGGGGCATCGTGAAAGCAGCTGCCGTGAGAGGCTATGCCAGGGCAGATAGGAACGCAGCAGGATGCATTCTGGGATAGCGTGGGTATCCCATCGAACACAGTGGCGGCTGAGGCTTGGCATGATAGCAATCTACCATGTCTGTCTCAGCCACCTCCTCTCCTGGATATGGAAGTCTGCTTGGAGGAGCTGAGACGACGGCTCCACCCTCTAATCAAGAAACCTATAGCTGTAATGTTTTCACTGGAGTTACAGCCTCACTGTAGGGCTGGGTGACGTAATGCATTTGCCACATCATTAAAGGTTATTCTGTCTGTATTTCACATGAAAGTGCTTGCTTGGTGGTGGTGACTCGCTTGGTGACATCGCTTTGAGCAGGGGAACACGTCCTGATGGACCCACATCAGCGTATCGTAGGCTTTAAACTGGTTCTGTGGATTTTCAGGTCTCATACGTATCGAGGACATTGGCACAAAAATGGCGTTCAAAGGAAGCCTCTGGAGATTTGTCAAGGAGCACTAGTGCTAGCAAGCATTATGGAAGTGGGAATTGAGACAGAGCTCTTGTCTTTTCTCTGCTCCATAATGCAACATGGGGTGCTGTGAATCCCTCTAGCTCCTGCTGTCTGTCCACCATTTCCCTCCACCCCCCTGAAGCATGAAGAGTTGAATCGGCTTAAGCCAGCAAAGCTCTCTTTTAACCTCTCCTTCCACAGCCTGTCAAGTCTCTGACTTATCGCAGGGGTGTCTTCCTTTGTCTGGTGCCCACACACCCATCCCCAACAAAAGCTCTGATGGGAGAGTACTGGAGATTGTTGGTCAGCTCAAAAGTTTCGTTGTGGGGTCATGTTTATGATTGTCTTTGATACAAGACGATACATAAAATGCGCTGATGAAGGTGAGTGGTAGGCAATTGATTGAGCATCGCTGATCGCGAGCACCGCGATCAGCAAGGTGTAAAATCATTACACATTTATTGTGTAATGACACACAAGTCTTTTGTCTAGTTGTTATTTATTAACTTTTCACTACACAGCCCCACCCCCTGCACCCCCTGCGGTTTATCTGTCAGATGTGGGTAGTGCCGTGAGTGAGCAGCTTCAGATGAATGCGATTACCTTTGCTCTCTCTCTCTCTTTCTCTCCGAGCTCCCGAGCTGTTTGTAATGCCGCTCAGGAGGGTAAGGGTCACCGTGTAAATCAACTTGCTTTTTCACCCCTTATAATTCATTAGTATGCTGAGAGAGACAAATCGTTCCCGGGAATAGTGTCTTCTAGTGTTACGTTGCCTATGTATAAACACCATTATTTTCACAGAAGACCAGCTGCTATGATGCGCTAAGGTCATTTCTGATCATGATTGATCGTTTTACGGTGTACTTATCAAGACTGTGAGAGTTATCGCTTTAGAATTGTCGTTGTTTGTTCAAATAAGCCAGTGTTTCCACACACAAATTGTATTGTTTCAAATATCCCTAGATGTCCATAGATAGCCTTCATAGTTGAGGAGAAAGTGATTTGGCGAAGGATGACAAACACGGCACATGTCAGTCTATTTCTGAGCTTTCCCTCTCTGCTCAGGGCTTGGCAACACTCTCTCACTCTTTCACACTCCCACTTACTTGATAGTGCCACTTCTGTGACAATCTCCCATTGGGCTTGGTGAATTAGAGTACAGCCAACTTTTTTATTTAGTATTATTGAAGCGAGTAGTGTGAAAAAGAATAGAGACTATCGATAATAACAGAGTTCTTGTTACTGGGCTTGACTTCTGAAAATGGGATGAACATTACGCATCATGACTTATACACAAATCTACTGATTCTTAAAAGGTACATCTCTATGTTGTGTTGTTCCTCCTATCAGTCTGGGACATCTCAATGGCAGCTAGGCAGATAGAACCACTGGCCAATCAATGTCCAGGTGGGTTGTTAGTTGGTGATGAAACATGCAGAATCTTTTTGAGCAATCTTGCCAGGCAGTATTGCTGGGTGCTGTTACATGGGAATGTTCCTATTGTGACTGGGAAATGCATTTTGATCTAGAAAAATGTTGATAGTCATGGGCAACTTATTGAGATCTTCCAATCACAATGCTAGCAGTAAATCACATGACAGCCCTTCAGAAGATTTGAAATTAAAACATGTTGGCCTCTCAGTGGTAGTGGAGCGAAGACAAAGAACATCTCCTATATATATTTTTAAATCAGAACATTTATAAAATGTATAATCCCAAAACAGGGATTTTGCATTCGTAATGTAATGCTTAATATCCTAACGTATGTCAAAGGTAATGTGATCGGGCTGTAACTTAGACAAATGTTTAAATTAAAACATTCCAAATGCCATTAATTGTCTGATTAGTTGCCCTGTGTCTCATCTGGTTCTCGTTGCCAGAAACATTGCCTGGCAACATTGCTTTAAAAAGTCACCTTGTGTATCATCACTAAGTGTCTGTAATCGGAAAGTCATCTCTACGTGGGCCTCATTCTGATTGCTTGAAGGTGATCTAATTATCTGCTAGCGCCTGTTTGGAAATGATCATCAAACATTTGTTGTACTGATTTGATTGACATCTGTTGACACCACCTGGCTGATGGGCTTTCTATTGAGAGTTCCCAAACTGAAGTTATGTAAATTGGAGAGTTTGTAAATTCAGGATGATAGTACCAGTAGGGTAGTCTGGTTTAACCAGACCATATTCTCTTTGTGAATAGGTCTGGCCCCGCTACATTGGTGTACGCAATCGTATTTTCCTACACCATTAACGTCATCTCACTAACTGATAGGGCTGATTGGGCTGCCAGCAGGGTGGCTTTGCGAACGCTGCGGCTGTGCGAACATGATTTCCGGACTGTAATCTCAGATAAATATATTGCGCTGAGAGCATAGTTGTACGGAGCCAGGCTACCAATAGGGGTGTTCTTGGATAAGACTTTGCATGGGTAGATGTAATCCTAATTTTCAGTGCACGTTTTTGCAGTGCAAAACAGATGGCACTGACTCAAGCACACAGTAGTAACAAACATGCCCGCTAGGTTTCTGTTCTGCAAAGATGAACGGCAACAGCAGCAAGAAAATATGGGGCTTTACTCACATTTTTGTACTCACTTTTTAATGGACGTGCAGGACTTAATCTGTTGTGCTACGAATGCATTAGTACCAGACAGTACAGCAGTACAACCTTGTTGAATATTTCATTGTTGATTATTTAAAATGGTCTGTGAGCAAATTCCTAATTTTTCAGGGAGTAGTTACTCATTTTAATGACTCATTTGAGCCATGTTGTTTTTGTGACCGTCCAAGAAATAAGTGATTTAGTCGAGCAATTCAATGTAATATTAGAATAATAACTTTTTGTTTACTGTACTATGATGATTCAACTGTGATATTTAACTGTCGAAGTTGAATAAGTCTCTATTAAATCATTAAATATGTTGCGTCACCCCTAATAAACAGACACAAGCTAAATGCCCAGATTATGTGTTAAACTCTTGTCTATGGTTGTTGACATGCTCACCCGATTCCAGGCGCCAGGCTTCCGATTCTCGGAAATGTCAAATTCCGAACTGCAATGGATTGCAGCATAGCTGGAGGCTCAAAATTGCCAAATGATGATTGATATTTTAGCTTGAAGGAAAGTGTCATACAAATAGTATGGAGGTTTACTCAGTTAATTAATAAACATTCATCCGGCCTTTAATTTAAATAAAGACCTTAAATGTCACCGGCAAATTCTTATAGTGCTCTATTTTCTACCTGATTGAGTGAATTTATTTAAGCAGTGAATTACTCACTCAACCCTCACAATATAGTTTGTCTAAGAGGATTTGGCAAATACTTCATTAATTTAAAGCCAGCAGTTAATTTTACTCAATTTAACATTTGGATAGTGTGGCTATAGATTAGGCATATGCTAAATATAACTTGCGACCAAGCCAATTTATTAGGCTCTGTTCACTTTTATTCAATTTTGCTCTGTCTCAAAAACATATTATTTGTCAGAGCTGAGAATATAAAGATACAGCACACAAAGGAAATAGTCATACAAAAATGTGTACCAATTAGTTTGAAAGCACAAAGAAAACTACTTGGAAACATGTAGAATTAAATTTTTCATATTTCTCATATCTTCCATTGCAGGTGCGCACATATACAAATCACAAATAAAAACCTCATGCTCACATTTTAGCTACAGTTGCTGCAGTTAAAGGTATAGTCAATTATCCATCCATCCACCCATTCATCTTCATCATCTTATCTGGAGACGGGTCATGGGGGCAGCAGCTTCAGCAGGGGAACCCAAACTTCCCTTTCCAAAGCCACATTAGCAAGCTCCAACTGGGGGATCATGAGGCGTTCACCCTCCTGAAATAACCTATTTCGGCTGCTTGTACCCGTGTTCTAGTTATTTCGGCCATGGCCCACCCTTCATGACCATAGGTGAGGGTAGAAACGAAAATTGCCCGGTAGATCGAGAGTTTTGCGTTCCGGCCCAGCTCTCTTTTCATCACAACGGTGCGGTAAAGTGATTGCAATACCGCTCCCGCTGCTCCAATTCTCCGGCCAATCTCCCGCTCATAGTCCCCTCACTCGCGAACAAGACCCCAAGGTACTTAAACTCCTTCACTTGGAGTAAGGACTCCCTACCCAGAGTAGGCACGGCATCTGCTTCCTGCTTAGAACCAAGGCCTCAGATTTAGCAGGGCTAATCCTCATCCCACGAAATATCTTTAATTTATTATTTTTTATTATATTTTATTTTTTATATACGCCTAACTTGAGTTACATTTGATGACCATGATAAGGCTACCAGCATTGGCAAGTCCACTATAGTCCAATATTCAATGCCCCACCCTCCTTAGTTGTTATCATGTTAAAGTAAGCTATTTGCACCTTTTAGTGGTTTATAGATCAAAGGTAAACCAGACAGATGCAAATAAAGTATGAGGTAATATTTCCTATGTATGACCTGATGTTTAAGACTCATTCTTATTAATAATGCCCAAATGCTTAAAAATCCAAATTCACTATTATTAGCCTACTGTTGTACCTCAGAGTATGTTAAATCTCCCGGGAGGTCTCCCTCCCCATGTCTTAGTCAGACTCAGACTGGGCTGGCACTAACATTCAGAAGACGCTATACGATGTCTTTAACCTCGGGTAATAGCACCAGAGCTCACACCAGCACATTGTCATACCCCTTATAGCGCTCTTTGGCAGCTTTCCTGCACGTCTTAACACTTCCTTGTTCATGTCTTATACCTGATATCTTCCCCCAGCACTGAAACACACTCTGTCCAGTCTGTCCAGCCCATTAAATTTGTTTACCGGCAGCGCAGGCTTGTGTCAGAGACTGGAGCAAGGCCACCACGACACTCCCGTCTGCATGAATAAAATATTTTACCCATGCTGTGCTCTCGGCGCCCACCAACTTTTATTAAGCTGGAAGCAGGGGGTGAGAATTGGGTCGATTGGGTGGTTTGATGAGATGGTAGTCAGAAGGACGTTGGCGTAAGAGCTAGTTTGTTTTGTGTTGCATTGTCAGTCCACCTGCTAATTAAGTCATGGACTGGAAAGAGTTGAAGTAGACCTCAGAACTAGTTGCGTGACGTGCACAAGGCCAAACAGCCGTTGCGACTGTTCTTTGTACAATATCTCTATAACACTCTATCACACCATATCTCACCTGTTTACTGTTGTGAGGCAGCAGCATCACTGAAATCCTGGACGGAGTTCGCTGCTGATTAATGGATGATAACTTACTGTGCTGCCTCGAACCAAACATGCAGTTACACTTCCTTTGAATACTACATCCTCCTCTCGGCTCTGTCTATCTCCCTTTGTGTGCTTTCTATTAATTAGCAACCGCATCGGTGTACTGGGTTATTAACTTGTCCACATTTACACATTGGGTTACATGAAAACACCCCATACGCACTGTGTCTGCCAGCAGCCCAACATTCCCCAATGGAACGGTGAGGTGGGGTGGCTCCACAGGCTAATGGACCGCCTTTGTTTACTCTATTATCTTGGCAGGCCTTTCGCAGGTAATTGTCCCCGCTAATCGTTTGTTGGCCGTGTGGCAAAAGAGCTGGGCTCTCTGATTCTGAGTATTGCCTGCACAAAAGACAACAGACTAGCTTTTATACTCTGTATTGTACTGTCACTGTTTCAGAATGTAAGATTCTTTGTGTATAGATCACGCAGAGAAGTGAAAATTCCCTCTCACATTTAACGCTGCCTTTTTCACCCTTGAAGTGTCTGCTCGTGTGAAGTGGGAGTCCCTCAAAATGTTTTCCTTCAGAAGGTCCTCTCACTTCAGGTTGTGGATGGCATATACTTACGCTGGCATTACAGTAGATTAAAGTGTTTTCTGGAAGGCAGACACATCCCTTCTATCTTCTATGCCTCCCTCTTTCTCACATACACACACCTGAAACGAGGGGACATCCAATTTATAGAAATACCATCCTCCCCCACACTAGACAGCCCCACCACCCTACCCAACAAAAAATAATGCATGTATCTCCAAGATCTATACCCAAGCATCAATGGCTGTAATGAGTTTTGCACATTTTACAGTGAAAAACTGCTGAAAAAACCTAAATGTTCTTTCACGTTACGGGTGCAGGGTTCTTTTAATGTGACTCCAAATGAGCTCACTAATCTCCCAGGACACAGGGTCGCATCACCACGGTGACAGTCTTCGCTCTGTGTGTGTGTGTGTGCTTGGATGAAATTATCGTTGTTTCGTGCAGCTTATGTTGTAATGATATGCATATTGTGTTTTAGAGACTCTGTAAAATTTGATGAACTGTTGTGCGTGGCATTTGTTTTGTTGTATGAAATATAATCTCTTTGGACTGTCTGCCTCATCTCATGGACATTTTCATCAATGCGTTATATTTCAAAATAGTTATTGTTCAGTGTTAATAACAAGACTGAGGCTGGACTTGTCACACGGGGTGTCACACGTTATGTGGAGTGTGTTTGTGTGTGTGTGCGTGTGCGCAAAATATCTCCAAATGAGCATCAGATACCAACCGAACACACAACTCTTATCTCATCCAATGTATTACTCCCCCGCTTCAAATCATAGTTCCTTGTTCCTGCTTTAAAAGGAATGAATAAGGAATCTTGTTCCCACAAAGCCTCCTCCCCATGCATTCCTTCAACATGGTGAAATATTAATAAGGGCTCATCTCAAATAAAGCACGAGGTTGGTTTGATTTAGCCTCTTTCCTGTTGGAGCTTTAGCAGGGAAGATGGAATCAGGCTAACTGCATACTTCTAGCCGCTACCTAGGAAATGTGCTGCTGTTGGTATCCATAGGCAGGCCTCTACGTACTGTGCCATAATGGAGGACAACCTCTTTTGTGACTTCTGCATTCTCTCTCTTAAAAAACACAAGCCAAAACAAGACATGGACAGCTGTACAGCTGTCCTCATTCCTTCCCATTATCTCCGGCTTAATCTACCTATTTGTGACAGGTGGTGGAGAAAGGAACAAGCAATGCTAATGGAGCATTCAGGCTAACGTCTACTACAGTAGACTGTGGGCAATTAACATAACTCCCTCTTCAGCTGAGTCTGAGCAAGATGGAAACAACCAAGTGGAACTTTGCCCACAAACAACTGAAGTGTAGAGGTGTGTGTTTATAATAATGTCCTTCTTAACAATGGTAATTATCTCCCAATTCTCTTCTTGTCAGGACAACATGAAGACAGCAGCTCTATTAACTTGCAGGTCACTTCTACAATAGACCTCATACAGCATATATCTGGCAAATCTCAACATATCTGAAATGTATGTCAAAAGTTAAATGAATTTGCACTGAATTAAACCAGAGCATGGTATAACCCAATACTAAACTATAAGAAATACGCCATTCTGTGATCCTATTCACTTTTTATATTCAGACTCGGAGGTCTACCGAGTTCGAGCAGTGACGACACAACTGCCGAGGTCTATGTTGCTTCTCCCACCCTCGCTCTGAAAACGTATAGGGAGCATGTATGCTTCGCAGTCCTCTTGCCATTACAGCAATGTTGGTAGCCTAAATGTGATGTTTTTAGAATGTTTTGTGTCTGCATACAGGATTTGTCATTTCAATGAGGCAGGGTCAGTCATTATCAAGAACACAAAAAAAACTGTATTGCTCCGCTGCCTCACACATCGAAATGCATTGTGAAGCAAAGCGTAGTACTATGGCTTTGTTGATACGAGCAGCGTTCGCCACTTTGTTAATATTACTGTATGTTAGTGTATTGGCTCACATTTAGCTTGCAATAGCTGACTATACCTTTAATAAATGGCCTCATTCACAGCCATCCAAAGAACACATCCGTTTCAGTGTCTGTTCAGTTGCAACAGGATTTGTGCCATGCTTTAGGTGCAAATGCAACCTGTTGGACATGAGGTGTCTGTTTTAGCCTTACCCGTAACAGATGTCCCTTTCTGGCTTTTATTTATGGTCTGGTTTTCTTCCATGACCATATGGTCCACACGAGGAGTGCATAGTGCGGGAACGTGTGTGAGAACGGTTTGTTTTATTTGTTGCCAAAGTTTTCTCAAACATTTGCTATGTGGAAGAATTCAGCTTAGCCACTTGATGCATGTTTAGGGCTGTGACAAACCACGACTGTCTTGATCAGCCATGCTGAATCCCCTCCACCCACCCCAGTTTCTTCCTAACTTGAGCAGCATTTCATTGAATGTGAACGTAACACAAAGTAATACTTAATGCAACCTCAAGTTTCAGTTTGACTGCACACTTTTGTTTGGCCGAGAACATAAGAAAGCACAAAATAACAAAACCATCAAAGGTGAAATGCATTTCCACACCATCCACCATTTCATATTTATTAAAACCAGTGTTTTAACTTCCTTTTATGCAGGAGGCTGTATCTGCCTCTGGTGAAGGGAAGGGCCGTTCCATCAGTGCGGGCTGCAGAGTACTCAACCTGCACTTACGAACTAACAGAAATGTCTCGAAGGCCAAGTAGAAGCTCAATGATAAATGACAAAATGACCCATGGTACCATCAAAAGGCTCAATAAAAATGTAACTTTGAAAACAGGCAAATTAGTTACAAAGTCCTAATGCTCTAGACAACATCCCATGTCTTGGCCATACAGATAAACAACCCATCTAACTGACACAAACTCATGCAACGCAACCGTTTGTTGGCTTCTGTCAGCTGTCATTGTTGACGGCTATCCAGTCGGACAGGCACACTGTAGACATTGATTGACAGTCTTAGACAATGTCTTCAATACAGTCTTTATTATAACAGATAGTGTTGAAGTGCCTTTGTCCCTTTTGCTGTGTTTTGTGCCTATTGTGTACTTTGTGTTCAGCGGCATGAGGCCGTAACTCACTTAACTAAGCCTGAAGCTATGTTGTGCTGAATTGAAATCCAAATATGTTTGCCAGCATTTCTATAATAGGTCTGGTTCTAGTGTATGCGGCCAAGCGTCAAACTGAAACACCCATCACTGTCAGTCAGCAGGAAATAGCTTGGGTGTGAGGAAACACATGAAGCCACATGAGGTAAGAGCTGACAAGCCCACGACAGCTACCGCAAAAGCATCCCAGATGCATTGAAAAAGGTTCAACGTGTAATTTGACCAAAGATTAAGCTTCAGACTGGGCAATGTAAACAATTCTGACACGCAAACACAACGGCACGAGACAAAATGGAGCCAATCAAATGCCCGCTTGGCAACTAAATGATAGATTAATAAAGGGCTTATGCTGGCTGTTGCTGGTGAAAGATGATCAAGCAGTGATTAGTTGTCTTTGACAAACAGGTGTTCCTCCACGAGAACAGCAAAACAGGTGTTAGGATCAGGGTGGCAATGAACTGAACAAGCGGCTTTGTTGTAGCGGTTTGCCTCCAATTAAGTACGTATCACGCATGTAGCAAATAGGACTGCAGCACTGGCTGAATGTCCTATTCATCACTGTCATGACAGGTAGATGGAGGTTGAGCGATGCTCCTGATTGCAAATTAATATGATTTGTCAGCAGCTGCCATCCCAGATCTGACTTGCAGAACAAGGCTTAACGGAGACTAATTCGTTGAGACCATTTCTTATCTCTCAGGACAATTGAGATCAGTTTGTTTCGATTGTAACGTATATACCACACATATTTCAAATGTAGAATTGATGATTTTCTGCATGAATATCAAAGGAATTAAGTTAACAATGTATTCAAAGTAATACCATTACACATATTTAGAATCAGTAGGAATTGTGCATTTGCAAATGGATGCATTGCTTACAGGAGAACTGGACATGGCATTCCCACAACCTTTTCAATGAGAGTCAGCCACATTAACTTATCCTTCCCCCAGTTTTACCTGTATGTGTGTGTATACATGCCCACCTCCTGTGTAAGCGTCCACATAGGCCTACTGTAAGGCTCCTTAGTGTTATTATAAACTGTCCATCTCTTTCAGTGGCGTCTCAAAAATCCCTGCACAGCTCTCCTTTACTCGTCAAATGTAATTGATGTCTTCTACACGGATAGGGCCTTAATTAATGATGCCCCTGGCAGATGAACACACAGGAGAGGTCGTGTGCATAAAGCATGGCTTGACATGATTAAGTGATGATATAGGTGGAAGTGGCTGGTGACACGGCATCACAATGTTAAAGGCAAGACGCATTTCAGTAGAAGCAAGATGGGTTGACATTTGGAGTGGAGCTGTTTGATATGAGCAAGTCTTACTATGTGATGGGTTGGTGTAATGTAAAAAGTGAGGATTCATGTGTGTGTGCCTTCTGCCACAGCAAACGCCTACTGCATCTGTATTTAGGCATTACAGGACTACTGGCTGCATCCCCTGGTTTGCAATGACACGAACCGCTAGGCTAAATTGTCTTGAGAGGTGCCATTACTTGCCATGATATATCTCTTGCTGGGTCAAAGGACTCATTGTGAGCAATGTGACATTTTCAGTGACATAGCAGAGTGCTTATTATGTCTAGTTCTCAACCTTTTTCACCTTCCTCTTCCTACATAGGCTCTAAATTATACAACTGGCAGGAAAGCAGCAATTGCTCCCCCTGCTGGCCAGTAAGCTCAATTTCTTATTAAGGTTTGACATACTTGAGGTTACTCTTTAGGCTGCTTGCAGCCAAATGACATCTCCGTACATTAGTTTACAAAGGAAACACCAAATGCGTTTACATGATGTGAATAATTTGGAGTTGCAACTCAGAAAAACCTGTTTTATATATCAAATTTATCAAAATTATCATCCAACAGTGTTTTAAATAAAGAAAACGATGGCTTTAGTGCGAAGCCCTTAATTGTAAGTAGCCTATTGCTGTTACTATATGCCAGTATTATACAGTAGGCCACAATTACTTATAGTATGTCCGATGTATGAGTGGTGATTTAATCAGCTCTCTCCCTGCTACTTCGTGATAAGAATGATGTGACAAACTTTTCCAGTTGCAATTGGAAATCCTGCTAGCATAAAATGGCTAAAGTGATTATTTCAAGTGGTTATGAAGAGATGGCCATCTGTTGTCTCCTCTGGCTCTGGGTTATCATAATGGCCTGGGTGAGTGCTGCAAGGGGAGGTGAGTGGAGGACCTTCATGAGCCCGACCGGCTCCATGGCGCATTCCACCGAACATCTGGCGGTCTGTCGTTATGCCCCAATGTCTCGAGTGTTGATATTTTACCCGCCGGCGGCACGGCTCCCACACAAGGCATAGCGAATTAAATGTTATGACCACAGACCCACAGCCATGCATCGTTTGATTAGTCTCCTGTTATGACACTTAACAGTCGGCCTGCTGCGTGTGTGTGTGTGTGTGTGGAAGAATGGACAATGTTTGTTTGTGAAAACTGCCACTTGCAGTGGTAGTAGACCTCATAGTAGTAGACATCGTAGCCTACCAAAGACATATACATTTTTTTTCTTATTGAAATGATACTTAATTGATTTTAACTGTTCTGAAGTTGGAGTATGTGTTCTAGGAAATCAACATTTATATAGAGGCCTACACTGTACATAAAAAAAAATATTAAGCCAGTCTTAAAATCTGTTAGCACATGCATTTTTAACCTACAAGCAAGTATGTATGTAAGCAACTGAACAAAACACAAGGAATGCCGTCTTGAATTTCCGGCAGAGAGTAACAAATTGACAAATCCGGTGTGACCGGTGGTAACATTGCGAGCGTCTGTCATTTGCATGATGTTATTTTCTCTGTGTGTGTGGGTGTACACACACTTACCGAACATAATGTGCGTGTGTGTGTGCGCACGTGCGTCTCTGTTTTTAGTTGGGTGTAGTAAGAGAGAGGGATGCTCTTCAACGTTCACACTAGTCTTGGTCCACGGGGGTGCGGAAATGCTACTCTTGGCAACATATCTGTAACATGTGTGCCTTGTAGGTGGCTTCAACACACGCCTGCTTTGTGCCAGATCCAAGCACCGTGTCTCCTGCCAAATCCATGGGACAGGATGACAAGCAATGTCATGCGCTAACAGCAGTATCTGTTCGTATATGATGAGCCAAAGCATACATTAGAGTTGTGTACACACGCACACATGCACAAGCATGCGCACACACACACACACACACTGGCACTGGTCATTTTTCGGGAATATCATGGAATTTAAAATAGTCTATCACATGGAATGTCAGGGATATTTGTCATCTGATGAGTCGAATCATGGAATATCATGGTATTTTATTTGCAGAATGTTGAAATTGTAGATTCCATTCATCATAATTATACTGGATGGTGTTTCAACAAATCAAACACTAATGTGCCACATTGGCAGCGACATGAGCCACAAGAAGTTAGACACTAAATAGTAATATTAGAAATATTAAGTGAGAAACGTTGGATCAACAGGAGATTTTGAAGTGCCTGAGAGCCCTAGGTGTATTATTATTATTATTATTATTATTATACACCCTTTATTTAACCAGGTAAAACACTCATTGAGATAAAAATCTCTTTTCCAAGAGCAACCTGGCCAAGAGGGCAGTTTAAAACGTCCACATACAACATTTAAACACAATGTCCACCATTCAATTACAGCACCACAATAAATGAAAAACATGAATCTAACAGCCAATATGGTTCATGGATTTTGTGTATTATTTTACATAAATATATTTCCACCATATGTCTATGGAGAAAAGTCACAATCAGCACTTTAAAATTGACCAAAATGCACTAAATAAAATGAAGTGTTGAAGGTGTCCTGGGGGAAATGTTTATGCTCCCCCTCCTAAACCCAATATAACAAATAGGGAATGGACTTTCTGTCAGGGAACTTGACATTGGGAACGCTGCCAACAGGCGCACATGGTCACATGATTATGATGAGAACAAGCATGTTTTTGTCTCGGCTGTGTGCGAGCTAGCAGGTGAAGCCATCGGAAAGAGAGAGGCACCTGTTACCGTTCGCGTAGTGTGTTCCATTACCGCTAACAGCCTTGAGTCGGCCCCGTCATTAGAGGGAATTACACCCAATCCAATCACCTATCGGTTACGCTACGCTGCCGCGGCCCGCAATCTGTCCTCATCCGGTAGTGGAATTTACCTCTGACACCTGCTGAATTGCAAAGGACAAGCGCAAGGCAATGAGGTGGGAGGGATAGGGGGGAGGGAGAGGGAGAGGGGGGAAGCTTTGTCAGAAGTGTAGGTGAGGGAGATTTAGGGGAGAGCCAGATAACCCACACAATACAATGTAGCCACTTTACTGTAGATAAGATGAAGGACAACCCAGGATCAACACGAAATCTGATGGACACACTGACACCACAGCTCCCTGCTACTGTTATTTTGTAGTTGGGGAGTTAAAGGGGCCAGTTGTAGTGTGTGGTACACATTATTATTCTGCCTATTTATGTTATGTTAATGTGCAGGAAGTGTTGGAGGATATGGCAGAGAGAGAGAGAGAGAGAGAGAGATCTTTCCTCACTCTCTAGTCTGTAACTATTGATTATACATAAGGATAACTTGCCTAGGGGGATAAAGTGTGCAGCATTTTAATGCTATGCACCCGACTACCGTCTGGATCCACAGAGGTAAAACAATTGTGAAACAAACAGCTCTTACTCTTCAGATAGCTTTCCACTAAAGAGGAATGCCTATGGAAAAGTAGGAAATAGAGGAAAATAATATTGGACCCTAAGACTAAAATGATTTTTGATCCCATATAAACTCAGTTGTATCACAATGTTGCAGCTACATTTGACGTGAAGAGATGAGGTGTAGTCTAGAATGTGTTTGACTTTCTGAGCGTTTGACTGTTTGTCTTGCAGAATTCTAGGCTGTGATGGTCAGTAATTGATGGACTATTTATCATTTTTGGATGTCATTATTTGGTGTATATATATATATTTTATACAGTACGTAGTGAGTTGTAGTGCCATATAATTATATGACACTGGTGTGTTGTAATGACTTGCTTATTCATCATGACAGGAAACATTTTGTTTCCATAGAAATTAGTTTATTGTGGAGTCTGTGGTGGCGGAGAAACATTGTTGATGTTCGAACTCGTGCTCCATCCAGAAACTCTGACATCCATTGCCAAGGCTAAAATAGTGTTTAGTGGTGCGATCTGCACCACATTGTGTTCCTATTTATAAAGCCTGCTGTGTAGATACACCTGATAATATTTTTTAATATACACACACAGAATGGACAGCGGACCGCTACTGATATTTGCTGAATTTAACCAAATGTGTATAAACTAACAATCACAGACTCCACCTTTAATAATGTTGTGCATTTTAACTATATGATAGTACAAAGAACACAAAGAAGCCTTTTCACAAGGGTATTCCAACATACATGACACTTATGTTTCCGTGTCTTAGTCTGCCCTGTCTCTAACTCTCCCTAGAGTATATGTCTCTTGTTGGGTTGTTGGGTTGCGCGGGAGGGGAATGTGAATTACCTGGCAGGCAGACAGGTGTTCTGCTTGAGCGCGCGCTGCCATTCGGGTAAGGATGGATGAGGAAAGGCAGGAGGGCGCTCAGACTGACAGCTCAGCTTCCCCACCACATCCATCCACGACACTGCCTTCCCCGCCTCACACAGACTCTCTGCCCTCTTCCCTTAGAAAGAGGCCCTTGTCTCTGCCTCGCCAGCTATAGACAGAAGAACAACCTTTTTCACTTTGGCATTGCACTTCATCTACATTTGAGTTACAATACACTTTCAAAACCTTGAATGGGAACTAGCATAGTGCATACTGTACCAATGGGGAAATTGGCTTGGCTCGACAATTTTTGTAAACTTAAGTTTTGCTGAGATTATAGTCTGGAAACCCTGTTCGCTTTATCGTTCGCACAGCCACCCTGCAAGCCGGACCAATAAGCGTCCATGGGGATGCGTACATGAGATGATGAGAAGTCGTGTGTTTCGAATTGGTGGTAGAGCTAGATAAAGTGAGACAAACAATTGTAGCAACGCCGATTGGTAAATGCCTGTGTAAAAGTCTACTCCCAGTAGGAGGCAGGGGCGTAGCCAGAATTGTTTGACTGGGGTGGCCAGCTAGGTCCAGTCATTTTATTGGCAGATTATGACAAAATAAATAAAATAACCAAATAGTATTACTATAATTAAAACTATTAGTTCTTAATTAGAACTATTGTTCATGATAATGCTACATTCTATTCCTGCTTGACTCTAACACAGACAGCCTATGGAGCAACATCTATTTCTGTGGGTGGAGCAGTAGAACTCTGTACCGTATATAGGCAGCAATGCATTGTGCATCAATAAAACTACTTACTAACCTACTTGTGCTATGAATCCAAACACAAGCGTTCTTGCGAGATCATCCTGATCTCACGTCACATGCTCCTATTTCATACTTGCAGCAAAGCCAAACTGTGCAAGGTCAGGATGGTTTAATACATTCACACTTCATCATCAATGAAATCACACATTCATTTAATGCTGAAGTGGAGACGGTCAGAAATATTGGCATTTCATCTCACATAACTGCAGCATATGGATCACAGCATCACATTACAAAGTTATAGAGCAGTAAAATACAGTATATGATTGTAAATGTAACTGCTTCCCGAACCTTAATCTACAGCCAATATAACAAATTGTAAGAAATGTAAAATGGACTCACCAGTGACATCCATTATTTTAAAAGTAAATATCCATGATGATCTTACATTGGGCAAATATGTTAAAAGCAGTAGGGAACTGTCAGGGCCCTCTTGGCCCTCAGAGGGCCTAAGATAGTCTAAAAAAGAATTTATTTACTAATTAATCTATTTTTATTTAATCAATTCATAATTTGACAATCACTATCGAAGTACAATGTTTCTGACACAATTTTCTCTTCAAACCTGTCTATTCAGTTTGTGTTGGAATGTGAAGGGTTAAATGAAACACGCTGTCTCAACTGCTACAGATGTCTGTCCTTAAATGGTGGTGCCTTTTACATTGTATAGCATCATTTAATTTTGCGAGTACTTTAGAAGGCCAGTAGAGGCGCCAGAGTTCAAATTATTGTAGCTGTATGTGGGATGCAGACGGACTGTACGTCTCTCCCTCTACAGGATCTGCGAGATCTCTGTCATCTACCATTGTGACGCCATGCGACGGAAGTGTCACATTAAAGATCAGACATCTGTTCGCTTATGTAGCTCTGTTATTGGTGATGCCCTCCACACTTTTACAGAGGACATCATAATTAGGGATGGGGATCGAGACCCGGTTCCAAATTTCTCAAAACCCGAAAATCAATAAGGTCTGAGTTTATTGATACGGCTACCGAGACTAGTGGGATTAAATGGGCCTAAAAACAGATACGAGTGCAAGCTGGAAAGATTAGTCACAACATGTGTGCGCCAAGAGTAGGGCTGGGCAATAATTAAATATCAATATATTCGTGATAACTTTTTTGAATAACAGTGATATGATTCTGTGATTTATAACTCACCTAAATGTAACAGAAATGTTTATTATCACGTATTAATGTAGATCTTCCGCGTAACTAGCTGTGTTTACTTTACTAATTCATAAAACTAATCCTAGCGCCAGTCAATGGCATTTCAGAACCGCTACTGACACCTACCTACCAGAAAAAACAGTAAGAAATTGCAAAGTTGAGTTTTATGTTTATATTTGATGGTGATTTCACATTTCTTGTAACATTTCTTCTAAAACACTCATTTATTTATATATTTTTTTCATTCTAAAATATCATATACAGCCGTGGAAATAAATAAAAGACCGCTCTCACATTCATTAAAAAAAATCTTTCAAATAAATGTGTAAAAAATATTATGTATAGGTATACTAAAAATACATATACATAAAAAATAAATATAGAAAAATAGTACAAATATGAGAAACTACTGCAGTGGTCTCTTAATTATTTTCGCAGCTGTAGTTTTATAGGAGGATATTTCATAGGCGTAGGAAATGAATTAAAATAGAAATATTGATAGTGGTATCGATAAAGGATCATTACAAAGTCTCGAAAATGGTATTATCAATCAAGATTAACGATCCCCGTCCCTAATTGTAATGAAACATTTCAAATTGACCAATCATATCATCCTTCTAAATGGGTTGGCTTTGTTATTACGAACTGTATGACAAGTTCCGCCTGCTGTGCTGCACAGGATCATGTGATCATCTAAGTAAGATATTATCTAGCTAAATATTTGGCGGGGGAAAGGCATTTTCGGCGCAGCACTGCTGAAAACATTGATCCGACATGTATTATAACGTGTTTTCTTACGAAACATTACTATTTTAGCCTTATATTTGGTTATGTTTCCCAACGGATGCATTTAGTTTACATGATTAGTTCAAGGACCGTCGGAAATTTGATACTCCGACAACAAATACAATTTGTATCGTTTCTGTATAGAAACAATTTTGTAATATTGGCGATCTATCAAATATAACATTAATTTTCATTCCCCCCCATGGGATTTGGGATATAGAGGGTTAAGTATGCTATTTTCAATTTATCTATATTATAATTTATTCTGTTTTTAGCAAAAAATATATACTTATTAACTCTATTTTTTACAGTGTAGGTACTATCTATAACTGAGTAATCTTTCAAGTAGAACCTAAATGCAAATTGTTTCTCCCCAGGGGACATTTTACAAGGCTACACACACGGGCAATCTTGGGTTGAAAAATTGGCTCATTTGATAAAAGAATATTCCAGTTGCAATTATAGGCGCGACTTGGCCGTGGTGTTGCAAAGTCCCTGTTGTGTGGAATAACACAAGCCATATGTTGACCTCTTCAACAGAGTGACTGGATTATGGGAGAAAAACCTTGAGTTTCCATCTGTTACCGTTGAAGATATGACACAAAATATAAACCTATGCCATGAATAGTACCAAACGAGAATCCATTATGCAAGAGGTATTTTATGTCCGAATTTGTCGCCGTGTTTAGAGTCCCTACTATGCCAAAAAAGACGAGCGATACCAATCTCTTCAGCGGAATGTCAGGATTATGGGGTAAAAAATATAGATATAGACTGATGCAATATCGTAGTGACTTGTGAGGGGGGCCAGTGGGGTGGCCAGCGATTGTAATGGGTTAGCCATGGCCACCCCTGGCCCCCACTTAGCTACACCCCTGGTAGGAAGCAACAACTGCGAGCACTTTCCAATGGAGCGTGGATAAACCCTTTACAAGTGAATATTGTATTTGGCTACATCAGATTAACAGTGGTAGGCCTAAAACAAAAAAATGCATTATCCATGGTTATTGAAAGGCAACAGGTGAGCCTGTAGCATATAGTCTGATATATAGAATTAACGGTATAGTCCTAATAACCGTGATATCAAATACAAAGCTACTGGCTTTGACAGCAATGGGTTAACACAGGTACATACGTTTACTTAGTAGAAATTAATTAATCCAGGTGTATTTCAATAATCTGTATAAAAAAAGAAAACAAGCTTCTTAAATAGACCATTAGAATAGACCACCACTAGTGTGTGTTGTTGTCATACTTGTGATGTGTTCCCATCTGAACTTCTTTCCAAATGTAGAACATCCTCTTTATTATAAGGCCATTATTGCTTAGGTTTGCAAAGTCCCTAAATAACATATTGCATTAAGAGGAAATCTTAACCTAAACCTATCATGAGAGAGTTGGGCTGTTAGCATCACATCACCTCCTTGGGTTTAACAACTCGAATGACGCTTGCATGCTCAGATGCACACATCCCACTGTCTTCAAAAGGCAACATAAAACGGGCTGACCATGAGATGTGCATGACTGGGTGCCAGCATCAAAAAATTTGAGCTTAAAGTAGGGAGCTAGTTTTAGGAATGGCACCACCCCCTCTCAGCACAGTTTCAGCCTTGTGGCATGCCAAAACAATTAATAGGACTTATTTTCTGCATTATAGGCTAGAAGTGTGGTTCATCCTCAGTCTTAACTTCATCGGCCTGCAAAGGTGTTATGACATTAGTGTTTGTCTCTTCAGTCATTCCTCAGACTCCCATTCAAATTATTATCTAGTTTGAACATATGGTATAACTAAGGTTACACAGACCCAGACACAGACAAAAAGTGCCAGTAAACATAATTCTCATTCTCCCTGTATTCTCCTTTTTTAACAGCATGTGATGAAAGAATGGTATTGTGTTCATCATTCAAAGTAAAATGAAAAATATTTTCCAACTTCACAACGAAGTCCTCTTCAATTAATGCTTAATGTAGCATGACGTAATAGGGACACGTTGGAGCATCCATCAGACCCATTCTCAGACACTGTCATAATGTTTTTTTTTCTTTGCTACCTTCTGGCTACTGCCATAGAATGTCACCTTAACCTAACCTACTCATTGTTTACCCATGTTAACCAAAAAGGCAGTTTAGTGTCTTATCAACCATGACAACATAATCCTGGACATGTCTTAAAATGGTTATTAAAGGAGTAATTTCTTGATCCTTTTCAATTGTTGACACAGTTCCTTGACTTCTCAATACAATGTAGTTGAACAGCTTAGGTGAAAATACCAAATCAATTATGTGGAATTGCACGATCGCAACCACGACTCTCAGATTACGGTCTGATATCAGTGACTGTTGCTTTAAATTTAACAAGCCACTGCCAAACCCGCCGTGATGTCCACGTAGCTGTGTTGACGTGAGACTGACTGCTTAACACAAAGTGATATTCGGTTAAAAAAGAAACATTAAAGATAAAGTAAAGACATGTTCGTTATATTCACGGCTATAACGTTAAATATTTTGCATGATTTGACCGATCACTGATCCAGATAAAAGTATTATTACTTGCGGTACCAAAAACGTCAATCCGTTTCCGACGGGATACAATTTTGGTATGACACGCGAGTGTGTCTTTATCAACGACCAATGTTTAGGTTAAGTAAATCAACACAACATTTTTTAAGCAGCCTATTTCTAATCCATTTACTGTTACTGAACAATAGCCTATATTCATCTAATGTAGTTATTGATGTGCACAGTGCGTCAATCTTGATATGTCCTGCAGACTCGAGTTGTTCTATGCTAGCCTACCAGTTACTGTATCAAAAACTAGATACAGATTTGGTCATCTGCAAATGTTGAACATTATACTTTTATTTATAGTTTTTGTACTGGCGAGCAACAGCAGTATATTGTATATTTATATTTGTATATTTTGCTGAATACAATGTAGGTGGCCATATCCTCATAGGGGCATTACCAAACAAACGACATTATTGCTAATTCCAAAAACAACTAGAAATACTACACATCTGACATGGCTTTCTTCGTAAGTGTAGTGCACACTTAAATCTCCCCCACTCCCTGATTCTCATCCTAAAGATACATGGATGCCGGGGTATTAAGAGGGTGAGCCAGTTCATTTTACATTTCCTGTGACTTCTCCTTCATGTTAAATGTCCTGTTTCTTCATAGTGTGTGCTGAGCAAACTGGATTCACAATATTAGGGTGAGGCCTTATATAGGGCCTCAAAGGAGTAAATAATTATGCTTCAGTTGAATGTGTCAGTGGTTTTGGCCCCTCATGTGCGTAGATATATTTAATGCACTGAAGCCTGAATGGGATTAAGTTTCTTCGTCACTGAAGTAATCTATTTTTCATCCTGATATATTTTTGCGTCATTTCTTTCTCTTGCTCCCTTTATTTTGTCATCTGTGTGGTTTTGCTGCCGTTAAGCAGAGACAGCGGTATCAGGCAAGGCACCCATGCAGGAATCCATTAGGCAAAAAACAATTTCACACAGAGCCAATTTCATAAATATGGAGTATGGCTACGCCTTTAGTCGTGCTTGAATAGTTCTTAGAGGGGATATACAGCACAATAAACAACAAGCCTACTTTTTTAATGATACCTGTGTGTCAGCTAAACGGTATAAGCCTAAACTGTGGTGAGAATTAACAGTTCAACCGTCCAGAATTCAAAGACATTTATTCAGAGGAGTGTCATTGCTTTTAATGATATAAATAATAAAGTATCTTAATAATGCTTTCTATGTGTTAGACTGTATACATAATCAAATAAAATAAAACACCTGAATTTATTCCCTCTCCTGTCCTCTCCCTTATTAAAACAATGTGCTGTATAGTACTTCCCCAATGTTTTAAATGAAACTATGGATGGTGGGTGTGAGAAATAATATGGATAATATGGTTAAGTAATTTTGAATAAATCAGATATTCAGATCATTCTAGCATTGTGGCTCACTAAGATAATTGTCAGTATTTTAAAATGACCACCTCTTCCACAGAGCATACTGTAGACATTTGAAATTGTTTAATATGGTAATTTAAGATCTTAGATTTAGTCTTCACCTCTCTATTCATTGTATCTTCATAACCTTTTATTTGCCCTCATAAAATACTCCTGTACATGTGTTCATGTTAGCAGGGAAACAGGTTTATGATTTTTTTTTTTTAAATAAACTACTTTGAGCACCAAGACTCAAGATATGCCCAGCAAAACGCTCATCTTAGTCTTAGAGTGTTGCGGGTGGTTCACAGGACTCTCTTGGATTGGGATAGGTGTGGGGAGCTACTATTCACAAAGGTATAATCAGTCGTTCTGGACAAAACCTGTTGGCATTTACACTGCACTAAGCACCAGAGAACTGAATTGTGTGTTTTCTGTCTATACCATATACTGAAGAATTTCATGATTTACCGTCTGTTTGAAGCCAAGGAGCACAGTACAGATTTTCTCCCTTAGATCAGCTAATTCAGCAGCTGGTTGATTCCTGTGCAAGTGCCTTCACTCTTATGTTTTAAGTGGTGATCTTACATACAATTGTTTTATTGATATGTTCAACCGCTTTTGTGACACCTTTGCCCATGTAGCACGTCTTGTCATTCTCACGGAGCTCCAGAACCTCGTATTGGTCAAATGTGACATGTGACCCCTTTACATTTATCTTAGGAATAGAAGAAGTTTGGTTTGTAGTTATTCTTTGACTGCTTGACTGTCTGTTAGATGGCAATGGAATCACATAGAACTACATATCCCAAAATAGATAGTCAAAATGAATTGCCATTTTATCGAATGAAACGAAAACAATTCCAGACATGGCGTTTCTAGACAATAGAATACCCGTTTCAAGTGGTTTTTATTCAATCGAACAGAACATTTAACTAAATCAATAAAGGTAATTTGAAAATTGTAAATGTCTTCGGTATATTTTGTAAGATAGCTGGCTCAGTGTTTGCTTTAAAGGACCACTATGTAAGAATTAGTGTATTCTAGTGATCAAATTGCAAATATCATTCATCTGTATACTCTCCGCTCTCCACTTCCTGTCTAAACGGTGTTTTAGAATCTACGGTGGTTGTCGTGTGCCATTAGCTGTACTTGAAGATGTCATCATCTGCTATTCAATGTAGTAAGTTTGGGTCAGCTACAATTATTATGATGAATATTAATATTCATAAACGAGGCACCACCCACTCAATTATTTATATTATCCCTTAGGAATTTTAGTAAGGATATCCCGCAGTGAATGGGGTCTGCG
>JAODLL010014607.1:0-28281 GCA_026546735.1 Forbesichthys agassizii | reverse complement strand
ATATTATATATATATATATTATATATCTCCTAGAAACGCACCCTGAGCACATCCTGCTGCACACTATAGTTCCAGTGTCTGTGACCCTTTATGGGCGCTGTTTTTATTGTGCTGAAGGGTGATCGGCCAATCAGTCTGAACATATTTACAGATGCGGCACGCATAACTTCATCGCGGACATGAGCTCCGATCTAGCCTGAGATTGTAGCGTTGCCGTTAAGCATGTCCGAGCGTGTGTGAGAGAGAGAGTGTGACAAATATCAACAAAGTGACCTCACTACCTGTCCCCCTTCCCCTAAGCTTCTTAGTCAGGGTAAGCGAGAGTTCACAGTTCACAGAAAGATGGTGTAAGGTCAGCAAAATACTTAGGTTGTAGGATATGCACGCACGCACGCACACACACACACACACACACACACACACACGCACACAAACAAACGTCTCTGCTGTACTTTGTGCCCTTGTATGCTCGCTTGCTCACTCACTCAATCACTCACTCACACACTTTCAGCCAGTAATAATCTGTATTGTTGATTACATATTGACTTCAATGGACGTGTGTGTGTGTGTGTGTGTGCGCGTGTGCGTGCTTCAATAGTACACACACTGTATATCTGCTTTGGTTTTTAGCCCCTGCCTCTCCCAGTTGAGATTTTATAACCAATCTGGGCCTCTTTTCTCTGATTGGTCAGGTGACTTTACCATGCCTGTCAGTCACACAGCTACGACAGGTCGGTGTTTCACATTCATGGCAGACCAACCATCTCCAGAGGATGGGTTGTTGTGGTGTTGTTTTTCAGCAGTGTGCACTCTTCAGTTTTTGTTTAGCCAGATCTCACTGCACTCAAATCCTCCAGCAGCATAGCTCATACTGTGTAAGTACAGCTTCAATTGCAAATGAAAGATAATAAGATTGATTGCGGTATTCTGAAGAGAAATCCCCATTATTTTCTTACTTTCTACTTGAGTCCAACTGCCATTAAAAAGATCTTACATTGATTTGGTGTAACTTTGACAGTGTTTTGATAAATAAATGAGTCACAGTATGGTGACCTATGTCCACAGGCTGTTTGGTTTACGCACAACTCATTATGAAGATGTATTCGCTTATCCAACCTGGGCCTGCTCCTCTCAGCACCCCCCACCCCCCTTCGCCTTTTATAGCAGTCAACCTCTTCACCCCAAATCACCTGCAATAGCTTCTGGCATGGCCACACCTGTGAAAGGTCTGTGTGTGTGTGTGTGTGTGTGTGTGTGTGTCTGCATAACACTGAAGCTTTATTTAAAATATAATATATGGTATGATGTTTCATGTATGACACTCTGTGTAATTTCAGCATCCACCCCCCCACCCACACACCTACACACACCGTTTATGTTGTGTGCCACAGGTGAACATTTGCCAAATCGTCAAAGGGCACATGAAGAAAAAAAATGAATGAATTGTCTACCAGGAAATCCAATGGCACAGGTTCCCAGGAACATCTAACCTAATACACCGTCAGAGTATGCCGTTTAAGTTCAACCTGGAGAGCAAAGGAAAGCTTAATAACAACACAGCAACGTCAACCAACATAGACCAATAATTGGTTTCAGAGAAAGTCAATATTTTGAAACCAAACCATTCAGACATTTCTTGCACACAGTTTTTCCCAGGTGCGCGCTTCCAGGGTCTAATTGTAACCAATTTAAACCTTTTATTTGTTTTTCGCTGGTTTTGGAACAGCACATGGCAAATTCGGACGTACGCCCACGTTACGTTCGGTACCAAACATTGACACGGCAGTGCGTGACGCAAGCCCCACTGGGAAGAGCAGGTCTGCAGCCAGCTGCGGCTTTCCGGGTCCTGGGGTGAAACGGCAATGAAAGGCCTTGTTCTCTTCTCCTGGGCTCTGGATGCCCTCTAGCAAGGTGGAAGCGGTGTGCGTGGGTCTCCGGGTGCCATCCTGTCGTCACAGACTTTGCCAAGCACAACATTCCAACAGCGGTGGGATTGTGTGGCCTGTGTGTTTGTCCTGTCCCTCTGAGGATGAATGGGTTTCTCCCCTCCTTTTCCACCCCTTCCCTCCCCCCTCCATCCTTAGCAAACCCTCTCACCTGACTGACTGACAGCCAGAATGACCATGGCGCGGGGAGCAAGAGGAATCCTCGGTTAGCTTGTGGCAGATAGACTTCCATTCATCTTGGCCCCTTTTCTTTTAAAGGACATTTTACTTCAATTTCCATTTTCTTTCCTTGATGTTTTTTAAAGTCATTGCGTCGCCATTAAAAAGTGCTTAAAATCCACTGTTTTGAGACCTCACACAGAATTATTTCAGCCTCAGGGACTAGATTTTGCAAGTGCTTGTTTAATTTCTTTTCAGTCTGTACTTTGTCATTACTAAGGCAGGTTCACCAAATATTTTATTTTTATGTAATTTTCTCTCCCTTTGAACTCATTCGATGCCATGCTCTCTTCTCTCGTGTCAGAGAAATGTGCTTCCTAGTTTTTTATTTCAGTGGTGCCTTTGTGGCAGCTAGCTGCAACTTGTTTGTTTCCATTTCGGAAAGCTGGCTCGGGCAAGCGTTTTTAAGGTTTTGGTCAGCCGAAGGGATTTGACGGGGTAATTTTGCAGTGCAGAGGATCCTTGTTAAGGAGAAGGTGTGACCGTGGAACAAATGATATGGGGTAATAGTGGAGAACATCAGTTTTAAATTGGTAGTAGGCCAAAACACTGGATGAATCTCCAGCAGCGCTGCCAGAAATATCCCAACACACTCAGCCTGACATTTAGTTTCCCTTGACGAAGAAAAAAAAAAAGAAAAACAACTAAAAAAAAAAACGTAGCCTTCCAGAAAGCTGTGGAAATCTACAGAGCATTCGTTTGTTCACACCTTCCATCTGGACCCCATACGCTTAAATTAGTATTTTTTTCCTTCTCTCTCTGTCTCGTCTCAGCTTATTGGATACAACGAGAAGCCCCTCAACCTGCAGATGTTCATTGGAACGGCGGATGATCGTTACTTAAGGCCACACGCCTTCTACCAGGTGCACCGGATCACAGGGAAAACGGTGGCCACAGCCAGCCAAGAGATCATCATATCCAGCACCAAAGTTCTCGAAATTCCTCTCCAGCCCGAAAACAATATGTCTGCCAGGTAAGTGTTAAGCATGTTCCAGGGCTAGCTACATTAGTCAGTTACGAGTTTACCGCCGTGGAGGAAGCCCTGCTCAGTGTAAAAATAACCACGTTTTATGATCAGCAGGGATGTTTATAGATTTTTAAAGCCAACCATCTCTGGGGCAACCGGAAAATGTTAGGGTTTCACACGGAGCAGAAAAAAACCTTTATATGCCTATTTATATTTGTGATCAAATTTATATAGGCTTTGGTTTTGTTTACTTTAGAATTCATGAAAAAGCATTTGGTTTTGGTTTTCAGCTTCTACAGTGGTGCTAAATCATATTCACAGGCATTTGCGATCCGGCACTTAATTCAACTCCTTAATGTTGTTCCCCTACCGAGCTGTGGTTAGTTTTATCACTCCCAGGCCCCAGTACTTAAATCTTTCTACCACCTCTGCCAGTTGAGGAGAGGGGTGCGCATGGGCCAACTATTTTCCTTTTTCCCCTCCCTGTGCCTTGCAGCATTGACTGTGCTGGCATCCTGAAGCTCCGGAACTCGGACATCGAGCTGCGGAAGGGGGAGACGGACATCGGGAGGAAGAACACACGGGTGCGGGTGGTGTTTCGCGTGCACATACCCCAGGCCAACGGGAAGGTGCTGTCGCTGCAGGCTGCCTCTATACCTGTGGAGTGCTGTAAGTGCACACTAGCACACACGCACACATCACACACACATGCAGGCACACACGCGTGTGCATATACACACACACACATCACACACACATGCAAGCACACACGATTGTGCACACACACACACAGACACAAACTCACATGCAGACACACACAAACGCACACATCACACACACATGCAAGCACACACGCGTGTGCATACACACACACACACACACACACACACATCACACACACACACACACATCACACACACAAGCACACACACATAACACACGCACACTGTAGAAAGTAGAAAATGTGCGCACGTCTGTGTTTCCACACACAAACGTTTTTCACACAGCTGTGTGTGCACATACACACCCTGACACACACATAAGAAAATGCACACGCTCCTTAACCCACCCTAACAGATGAGTGCACACACACTCTTTATAACCAAGCTACTTGCCTGCCTTGGTGATTTACGAATGTGGACTTAATCTACTGTTTGCAGCAGCACACATTGACTGCCTCTTCCCTGTACTGCTCCCCAGCCCAGCGTTCTGCTCAGGAGCTGCCTCAGGTGGAGAAGTCCAGCATGGCCAGCTGTCTGGTCAGCGGGGGCGAGGAGATGATCATCACCGGCTCCAACTTCTTCCCCGAGTCAAAGGTCATCTTTCTGGAGAAGGGCCCTGGTAAGACACTCCTAACATACCCAGTGGAAAAACACTTGTATACCAGTAGTAAGTTATAATGGTTAGTCAGCTGTTAGCTGCTAATTTGAAGCTAATAATCTTTTTGTCAAATTCACAAAAAATGTGCTATCTTGCTGTTCTCGCTAGCTTACCGTTCTGTGCGTGCTGAAAAAAAGAATCGGGTACTTCTACAAAGCCCTGGCTCCGTAAATAAGAGCATAAACAAAGTGGCGAACACCAGTCACAACAACAATGCTGCTTGGCTTCGCAGTGTGTTTGCAATGGGTGGGGTGGAGCTCCTGAGGGAGGATGTTTTGATTTGAGCTTGAAGTTAGCAAGCATTCTTGAGAATGGCTAACCCTGCATTTAAGCATCCCTGAAAATCATCAAGGAGGTTTCAGGGTGAAAGAAACTGTGTGTTCACATGAATTAGAGTAGATCAGGAGATAACTACTTGGGAGGAAGCTAATTGTTGCTATTAGGTCATAGCAAATACAAATGCATACAAATGCAAAAGGATTTTTCAAACTTTGCTGATTGCATGATTAAAGGCCTGACTGAGGAGCTATTTTCTTTTTTTCTTTTCTTTTTTTTAAACCAAAGATTCCTGATTCTAATGAAGAGTGGATCTTTGACTACATCTCAGTCTGAGCAGTGGGTATTAAGTTTGTGGTTTCAAATATTTTTTTTGGACTGCCACTTCTGGAATAAAGTGTGTTAGTTTTAAAGACGGGTAGAATGCTCTGTCAGAGCCTGAAGCCAGAAGTTAAAGTGTGTTGTAAAATAGCTAGTTGCATGGTTGGTTACTCAGTTCTCTAATTTCAGGATCAACATCCACCTGGCGTTATACATTTCTCCGGAGGCTGTTGTCATTGCATTCTTGTTGTGCACAGGCTTCTGTTGTAACAAATTAGGAGTGCCACCTTCCATGCTTATCGGCGTTTAGATCAGATCTGAAGGGTTGTTTTGACCCCTGAAAATAGTTTATCCCCAGGGCATCTCTCTCTCTCTCTCTCTCTCTCTCTCTCTCTCTCTCTCTCTCTCTCTCTCTCTCTCTCTCTCTCTCTCTCTCTTTCTCTCTCTCTCTCGCACACAGGAGAGATATAGGACTGATGATGTATTGGTTAGGTAGCCCGTGTGTCCTGTGAAGTTTACAGTCACTGTGTTTACCTTGTAGGCATGCTTGTGAGATTATCATTTCTATATTAATCTGGCTGCACATTCACATTGCCTAGTTCTGCTTAATTCAAGAAAACACACAAAATATATTTACATAGTTACAGTACATGTTCACATAGTTACAATATCTATAGATATTGGACATACTTTGCTACACTACGATTCCGCTAACTGTAGAGCCTGGATTGTAATACCAAACTGAAACTACACTGTCAGGAGCCAAAGTGGGTCATGGGGCCTACTTGTGGATTACACAGCCGTAAGCACAGTACATTAAATGTGTATGTATGCACCTGTGTACGTCAAGCAAGAGTCTTTTTTTTTTTCTTCTCATATTTATAAAAAACAAAAGTATGCCATTTTAAAGCCCGCAACCCATCTCTTGTCAAGATGTACACTTTTGTGCAAGGGACTGGTTACCGTGACAAACCAGGGTTTCACTACAGATTACGGTTTGTAATTATAACCACCTGAAAAAGGCAAGAAGACGTCAGCCAGTGTCCAAGTTCTTTGCAGTCATGTAGGGACGAGAATTAATGTTCCACTTATGCCCAGGTTAAGGGAATTCAGCTCTCTTCATACCATATGTAAGTCTCCAAAACTCACCTTCATAAGCAATCTCATCCTTCGGGTTTCACTGTCACTCGCAGCTCGGTAATAAAAACACACCGAGAGGCGTCTTCATCCCGTAGATGGAAATTTTAAATGAATGGCATTTTCTGAGCCAGTCCCTGCCTGCCTGTGGTATCTTTGTGAGTGTACAATACATTCAAGTTCACACATGGCCATTTTATAGAAACAACTGTTCAGAGGAATGTCTTCTTTTCTTTTAAGGTCACTAGGTGAAACATGGTCGAGGATCGTTTGCACACTGGAAATGCTGAGCCAGTAGTCAGGGTTTGGTGCAGGGGTCTGCATCCTTTACTATCAAGATTTGTGCCCAAAAATATATATGTATCCTGGAGCCGCATACAGTATTTTAGCATTTTAATAATGAATATTACAATTGAAACTATTAAGTCTAAATTAGTTCATCAAAATTAAGATACTAATACCAGAGACATTATGTAAGGACTGCTAATACTGTAGGGCTGAATTAGAATTAAGTAATGTTTTACCCAGGGGTGTAGGAGAGATTTATAACTGGGGGACAGTGAAATGCTAGGGGGGTGTGGGGACATGGCCCCTTCCCCGGCAAAGATATCTTTGAAGAATAAAGCACTTGAATTATATTTTCTGGTGACTTTTGAAAACAAAATATACTAAAAACAACTATATGCTTAGCTAAAGCTAATGGCGAAAGTTTATTTTTATTAAACTGTTTTTGAATGGACTAGATTAATTTGGAGTCTGCCGAAATCAGGAGACAGGCTGTCAATACGATATATAGTATAGACATCATATTTTGTGGTGTATAGATTCTTATGTTTATCAAAGCCACAGGGAGCCACTGTAAAAGGGGCTCAAATGGATATGGCACAGAGCAGAAGTGCATTGTGGGTTGTGTGGGGAGTGGAGATGGGGCCCCAGTGGATTGTGGCAGGAGTGAGAAAAAAGAAACAGAATGGCAGAGCGGAACAGTGCAGTAAGATTTGGTTTGTCTAAAAGAGCCCCCTCATTATGGATAATCCGCCTGCCTTACTGCAGGAAGACCCTGATTGGAGGGAGTACTGAGATGGAAGAAAAGGGTGGAAGAGGGAGGCAATGACAGACGTTTTTCCACCTTTGTTCATAAACAGAGGACAACAGTGAATTAGTAGTGAATGGGAAACACTGGCTTCTTGTGGGCAGTGTACAGCACGGGGATTATGTGTGCTTTAAAAGGATTTTACTCTACAGTAGAGAGGCCATTTTTGCTCGTTCTAGATTCTATATTATACCTATTTATTCAGTACATACTATATATACATCTATAAGTCAATAAATATGTACCCCCCCCCCCCCCCCCCCCCCTTCTCTGTTAAACTGCTATCTTGTACAATGGGTAAGGGTTATGAAGTTTACAAAAATGGGACAACTTTCCTGGTTTCAGTGCTGTGTGCGCCAGTATGTGTGCGGTCAGTGGCTCAGTCTCTCTTTGCTTTGGAAGCTACAGCCAGCCACATCTTTATAACCTGCCTGTTTGCTCACAGGCAGGTTATAAAGAAACCAAACAAGAATGGAATACGAAAAGTGCATTATTACTGTAAAATAAAAGACACAGAGTAGTATGTGTGAACTCAGTAATGGTATAGGAGGGTCTGCAAACAACTCTAACCACTCATAGGTCTCTAATCAGTGTTGCCGTGTGGCTAGTTTGAAAGCTACGGTAAATAGCCAATCACCCTCGTTTTTTTCGTATGCTTATGCTACACGTTTATTACAGTACTTTCTTTCCCCCTCCATCCTGTGTCTTCGCTCTCTGAGCTGTCGTCAGGTGTGCATGAGACTCCTGTAAGGGGCTTTCTGGCTGCCGGCAGCTCACGTGAGGCCTGTTCTCCCGCCTGCTGAGCGTAGATAGAGGCCGATTCACGATTATTCACGGGATAGTGAGAGAACTCCAACAATTCGAGCACAAGTGAGCTCTTCCTCCTAAGACGCAGAGCCTCTGCCACGTTCCAAAACAACGGAGACTTAAAGTGCACACGGGGATTACTCGGGCATGGACTCGTTCGAGATCAGCTGAAGAGCTTTCTTACTGCAATGGCGGGTATCTTTGGGGAAAGCAGAAAGACCTCAATGTGACTGACAAGGCTTATGCCTTGCAGATGTCTGTCAGTGTTGGGGGGAGGGGAAAACCCTTGGGGTTTTGAGTGAAGTGTCAACGCAGGTGCACTCATACATAATCAGGGGTTTACGCCACATGAGCTCCGTGAAGCAGGCAACTATAACCCGTCGCAGATGAACATGTCCGTTGTGCACGGTGTTTGTGACGACCAGGACTTCTTTCTATCGCAAGCACCGTTAGTGTTTCTTCATCGTCATGTTCTTCACAACCAAATGTTTCCCCGTTAGATGCTTTTAAACCTAAGATGTCTGGAAAAGAAGTCAGAAACCTGGCAGCATTTTACAATAAATATAATTATTCCAATTGATCTCTAATTATAACCAGGCAAGACAACATCTCATTTTAATAGCTGTATATTTGTGTAGGTGGGGGTTTGCCCTATGTTTGAAAAATGTGCGTGACGTGACATTGGGAAAATAGACCCCAGAGACACATTGCTCCAGAAGCGAAACGACTTCCAAGACGAATTACGCCATACGTCAATACGTCTTTATTATGAAGCTGTAGATCCACCCCTTGATTATGTGTGATCCCAGTTTATTATAACGTCTTTTGCAGTTACCAACTCAAACCTACAGTATTTCCCTTTCAATTTCCACTCCTCCCTCTAAAAACGGCCGGTCAGCGTTATTATAGGACTGAATCACATGGCATGCAGGGTTTAGTGTTACTGGTGAGTCGATTACTGAAGGATGCGGTGGGGTCCTACCTGTCACTTTGGTGAGTGTACTTCATCATATGTCTGCTGCGAGATGGTGGCGGTCTCTTCACTCCCCTTTTTCGCCCACCTCGAGGAGGTCTCAGCCTCAGCCAGCTTTATTCAGGGCCGCACTCGGACATTGCTCTTGTCTTTTCTTAGCTTTAATGGCATCAGGGAGAAACTGAGCAGCACAATGAACAAAGTACGTGCAAACACTGACGACTACAACAGGTATGAATTGCCTATTATATACATTCTGTATATTAAAATGTGTTTTTTATCTTTATTTAAGATGGACGACCACAATGGGAAGTAGAGGCGAAGGTCATGAGGGAAAGAACCCAAGGAGTAAGTAAAATATCTATTTTTTGCACTAAGCTAGTTTTGGTTAGCTTGATTGCGTGTTATTAATTCAACAGCAACTAATAGTGCTTACCATGTGTCACAGTCGAGCATTGTGGTTGAGGTTCCTCCTTACCACACTAAGACGATTGGCTCGGCGGTCCAAGTACAGTTCTATGTCTGCAATGGCAAGAGGAAAAGGAGCCAATCACAGCGCTTCACCTACCTGTCAGGTAAGAAGTTCTTCTTTTAACTTTGGGATCCAGGCAGTAGCGTTTGATTTTTATATACCGTATTTGTTTTATTATTTGCAACAAAGCAAGGATTGCTATGGCCAATTAGGAACCTTTGGTACTGACAGTATGGGGTTGCCTCAAGGGTTTTGAGCCTGTGAGTATGAGTGACAGACTGACTGCACAGACAGTTATTACTGTGTTTGTGTGACACGTGTCTCCATAGGGGCTTTGCTAACCTCTCCAAAAAGCATGCATTGCTGTGGTTGTGAAATGGGCTCCACAAACAATAACCTGCACCCCTGATTTTGCCCAAACCATTGCAGACAGACCCTTTCTTTCACTTTTCATGGTATATAATAGTATATTTAATAATGGCTCCAGGAAACCTTTTAGCATGCATTTTTATTTCAACATTGAGGAACCACACGAGACTTTAGAGATCCATAGTTTTGGCCTACTGTGCTTTATTATAGTCAAATCTCTGCCTTGTTAGTTGATATTGTTATTGTTTTATCCTCTTGAAGCAAGTAAAACTGAAAGCAGCGTTGGCAGAATATAATGCCGTGAGCATACTTTTAACATATTCGAACCCTGGATTCCACCACAACAGTATGTGAAAGGTGTGTGTGTGTGTGTGTGTGTGCGCGGATACGCCTGCCTACACTATACAAATGTATGTGTATATGTATGTCCCTGCCCCGTTTACCCCCCCCACCACCACCCCCACCCCCAGCCCTTATTTCTGCAAGCTCGCCTACTCATCACAACCAGTTCCTGTTTTCCCCGTTGACAGGTCAAAACAGCCAATCACAGCAGACTACAGTAAGGGTGCCGTCAGTCTTGCTGGGACATTGACACCGCTGTTGTCACCACGGCCACCGCCTGCATAGTTGTGGCAAGAAATATCTGTCAATCATTTTTGACACTTCCCTGCGTGGGCATTGAGGTGGAGAGACTGGCCCAATTTTTTTGCTGATTTTAAACATTTGCAGAGGAAAACAAAAATCGAATTTCTAATTTTGCAGCTATCTAATACGCTATGATTCATGCACAAGCCAATATGTTCTGCTATTTTGTAAAAGCAGCATTTAGCTGTTTTATCAATACTTAAAGTATAGATAGCTAAACAGACTGTGCCTTCCCCTTTAATACAACACACACACACACACACACACACACACACACTATAGCTTACCCTGCACTATTTTTCCTCTGTGTGTAAAACCTCTTCGGCCTTGTGCTGCCCCTGCCCCCTAATTCTTGCAAGGGGGTTGGATGAGCCTGATCAGTTGTTCTCTTTACTATTCTGGGCTGGGGGGCATTCTGCACTTCTTCCCACACAGCAGTTCATATGGTGGCACACAGACTGGCAGCATATGCTCCCGCTCTCTGATAGAGAGCCGAGTAAAAATAAAACCCACTGTGTCACAAGGCACCAGATTGGGAAATAGGTTACAGATCGGCATGTCTATGCTGAGAAGTGTCACATTAGAATGGCCCAATTTTCTATCAAAATATCACTTGGCTCTCAGCAACTAATTGGATTTAAATGTTTAATTTAAGATTGTTTTATCTTGATGAGAGACTCGTCATGTGACCTATTTTTGTTTACCAGACACAGACTGGGTTTTAAATGTTGAAATATCTTAAGTTACTAGTGCCCTGTACAGTATTGTTTGAGAATGTATTAGAACCTGAGTTCCATTTGCAGTGAAAAGTGTTTCCTTGATGCAGTAATCTACTGATTTAGCAAATATACAGCACATCCGGGCCAGAGAACACACATGACTTTTAAAATGAATTCACTGTCCTAATCACAACAAAATCACAGTAGTCTTCCTAGAGGTGGTCAGAGCAGTGAAACAGTCTGTTCCTCCATCCAAGAATATCCATTGTTCTTCTGAGGCAGTGTGAATGTCTGATGGTAGATGCTTGATGTAATGAAGGTTGTTTTCTATTTCTTATAATGTAATTTCTTCTTTTTGCCTTGCTTTTTCTTACATGGTTTTGCTACGCTATATGTTTGATATCACAATTGTGAAATAAACCCCCCCAAAAAAATGTAACAAGCCAAATGAAAACATTGTTGATGACAGATATAGCGTCGATATGACTGGAAACCTGCTGCCTATACAATACAATAACAGTGTGGTGTAGCGCGTACATGCCTACACACACCCACCCACCTTCGCGTGAGGTTTGGCTACGCAGGTTCTCAGGGCAGGTTTGAGTGCGTTCTCACGGCGGCGGTCCCTTTGCAATCAGAGACGCACTTTAAACGTGCAACAGCGTCAGAAAAATAAAATTAGTAGTCCTCCTCATCCGCTTATCTGTAGTCGAGTCGCGGGGGCAGCAGCTCCAGCAGAGGACCCCAAACTTCTCTTTCCCAAGCCACATTAACCAGCTCTGACTGGGGGATCCCGAGGCGTTCCCAGGCCAGTGTGGAGATATAATATCTCCACCTGGTCCTGGGTCTTCCCCCGAGACCTCCTCCCAGCTGGACGTGCCTGGAACACCTCCCAAGGGAGGCACCCAGGGAGCATCCTTAACCAGATTCCTGTACAATTTTAACTGGCTCCTTTCGACACAAAGGAGCAGCGGCTCTACTCAGAGTTCCTCACGGATAGCCGAGCTTCTCACCCGATCTCTAAGGGAGACGCCAGCCAACCTTCTGAGAAAACCCATTTCGCTTGTACCTGTGATCTTGGTAAAAATACGTAGTCCAACTGATTAACAGGCCTCTCCTTCTTCTTTGACCTTCCTGTTGTCTTGCCCCCCCCCTTCCTCCCCCCCTTCTCCCCCACAGTGATGGTGAAGCAGGAGCACAGAGACGAGCTGGACCATCCCCCCGTGCCCCTGCCCAGCCTGGTGCACCCCCAGCTGCCCCCCCCGGAGCCGGGCTCACCCCGCGGCCTGCTGCCCCTGCAGGGCCCGTTCCCGCCTTCTTCCCTGGGCTCCCCGTCCTTCCAGCACCTGCCCCACCTCCAGGGCTGCGGCCTGCAGCACCACCAGCACCACCACCAGCCCCCCAACGCCCCCCCCGCCTCCGACTGCCACCTGGCGGCGTTCCACCACGGCTCCGCCCCTCCCCTGGCCCCGCCCCCCCGGCCGTCTTTCCACGGCCACGGCCTGCCCCCCTACAACGGCCTGCCCCCCTTCAACGGGCTGCCCCCGCAGGCCTACGAGCGGATGGCGTTCCAGCAGGAGTCTCAGCAACCCCCCCACCTGGCCATGATCTACCCCTCCCCCTCCTCTCCTGGGACGGCCCCTTCGCCCTCTTCCCCCGCCCCCTCCTCCTCCCCTTCCTCCTCCGGCCCTGCCCCCGGCAGCCAGCCCCTCCTGACCCACAGCCCCTCGCACCTCCAGGCGCCGGGGGGATACCACTGCTCCCCTGGGCCCGGACAGGTGGGCCAGCCTCCCGTCCAGCTGCAGAGAGCCATGGGCTACCACCCTGCGGGTCAAAGGTCACCCTCCTGCCCAGCCCCGGCCCCAGGGATGGTCCCCTCCCCCCAGTCCGGGCCCCCCTCCCCCCAGCTACACTCCCTGCCCTACCAGTCTCCCACCACCTCCTCCTCCTCGCCCTCCCCCCAGGCCAGCAGCCCTGTGATGGCCAGCCTGTCGCCTGTGGCAACGACGCCGACGGCGGGGGGGCCAATGGTTCACTCGCTGGGCGCCCAGGAGCCCTTCCCTGCCGACGCGGAGCAGGTGAGCGTCAAGCAGGAGCCCGAGGACAGAGAGCCCACCTTCCGTTCCATCGGCCTGGACATCACTCTGGACGACGGTGAGATAGCGCGCGAGGCCCCTGGCCTGATGGTGGTGGTTGCATTGTGACGCCGTGATAAGTGTTGTTCCCCACACTAGAGGGTCCAGCTGCACCAGTCTATGTTTTGTATTTTAACGGTTGGTCGAGGGCTGCCCTGGCTTTTGGCAACATATTCTAAAGCTGATATATCTGGTATTCAGTGTGTAATGAGCCTATGAACAACTGTGCATTGGGTACTCTCAAAGCTATAGAAAGAGAGAGTCACGCCAATGTTCACATTGTTAATATATTTTTAACTGATTAGTTCTAAAAAACGTCAATGCCCGTACAAAATCGTTTCTTGAACCAGGTTGTTTTAAGTTGGATATTTTAACGTGGAAGTGTACAGGGATTTGTGTCAACCGCTTCCGTCAATTTACACTATGTCACATCAAACTTCACATAGTAAATGCTTGCTCTGTGAGACTAATTGATTGACTTCCTTTTGCAGCCGGCCTCAAGTGACCATTCAAGGAACTGCATATTTTGGCACCAGAATTTCCCGCTTTGTGGTCATACCTGGCCTGTTTATTTATTTCTACCAGGATCTCTTTAGTTCTGTCATTTTTTTCCTCTTTATTTGCTTGTTTGAGCTGTGCTCTGTGCTCTTTGTCCCAGTATTTGTCGTCCACTTGATATTTACAGCATTGCCAACCTGTTTATTCATGGCCTAAAACGTGACTGTCGGATTAACTTCACCCTCTGTGAGGTGCAGACTAATTTGGTTCCTGCCAATGTAAAACAATACAGACAACCAATTGCTGTATTCTCAAGGGGCTAAAAACCCGATGCCCCATTACAGCGATAACGTTTTTATTTGTCATTGCAGCATGCATGTACACCGTTCTAGGTTAATTACTGATGCATGTTGGGTAACAGAGATAAAATCAGCTTTAGAACATGTTCTCAAATGCCAAGATATCTGGGACAAGCCAAAATACAAAATATACTGTAAACCTTTTACATCTAGACTCAAATGTGAGGAATTACATTTATAATTCCTTGTTCCTTGTATACTTCCTGGTTCATTATCGGACTAGTAATACTGTAATGCACATTAACATAGCACTGCATGAGCTTACTAGAGCAGGAAGAAATGATGGAATATTTGCGGGTGTATTACATAATTTGCCATTACTTGGAAATCACAACAACTGCACTTTCTTAATAGTGTGTGTTCTTGCGTGCGTGCATGTGTGCGCGAAGTGTGTGTGTGTGTACGTGTGTGTGTGTGTGTGTGTGTGTGCGCGCGCGTGTGTGTGCGTGTGTGCGCACGCACTTTGTCTGTTCTTGTCCAAATGTGTGTTAACCTATCTAATCAGGATGCTCTGGAGAACTGTTGACTTAACAATCTGACCAAAAACTATTCTCAAGTCAACACATTCCTTTAGATGCTATGGTTTCTTAAATGTGAGATGGTCACATGTAGTCTCACACACACTCACAGCAGTCATTTTCCCCGAAAAAATAAGTCACTCAAATTTAGTTTCACTCTTTATCACATCATTCTTTCACTCACACACACACACACACACACACACACACACACACACACACACACACACACACACACACACACACACACACACACGTACACGTACACGCGAGTAACACCGGGACCCATGCATACGTATAACCACACACATTCTGAAAGTAGCTGGCTGGCTCTCTCTCCCACTGTAAAAAGTGTGAGAAAAGTTAGAGACTGACACGGTTCAGCTGGGACTCCAAGCTGTCCCCTTGAGTCGCTGTCTTAAAATAGCTTTCTGTGCCAGCCCAGTTCTGTAGGCCATGTTTTGAAGTAGCAACACAGAGCTTCCCCCAGCTCCAGAAGTTTTTAAGAGGTCACCGCACAGCCTTAAATAGACCACAGACAGCTGTGAGCCGCTTGACAGACACGTCAAATAGACGACACACAGACTGGTTTAACGCACAGGGCAGACACACATAAGGTAAGGTGGATCCAGATGGACATAAATGTGGATCGTACACCCGGAACGTACTGTGTAAACACACCGTGAACGCATATACTGCATATATGAGACCTCTCCTGGTCTCATTTAGATGCCATTCCATAATTCAATCCCAATTAATTATGCAGGGTTATACTCTGAATCTCACTTGGCATACAAAGCTAAATAGTAGTCAAACCAATAAAATAAAATAAATGTTTGATAAGAAGTTGTCAGTGCTTTACATATTGCAAATGGAAGTTGAAACAAAAGGAGAAATATATATCCTAATAGCTTGAAATATAATATATATAGAAGCGCCATGCTTATTCATTTCTGGCCAAATAGTCCATAAAATATCATCAATGCACCACCCTCTGGACCTCTCCCTGTTTTATAAACACAGTCAGCAAACGTGTTATTGTACACAGTAGTTATATACTGTAAGTAACAAAGGCAATAATAACCTTCACTGAAACTGTCAGCAGCAGGAGAGGGTGTATAAATGTGAGTTTGTAGAAAAGTGCTGTGGTTAGCTAGCAGATGGCCCTTGTGACGTACACTAGAGCATGCTGGAGCTAGCTGTGCTTTTTAGTATTCTGTAATATATGAAATAGTCCATTTGTATTTTAGTCGTTTTGTGTCAGCACAGTATGTTATGTTAGCAGATACAGATCATTCCAAATATGTGGCGCTACTTTGGCACAGGGCAGTTAGGTGGTTATTACTCATTATATTTATTACTAATCTTAGGAGGAAGAGGTGTATTACATCATTTTGCATTATTTGGAAGTCACAAACGAAAAACACCTTTCCTTACATTCCCTGTGTGCGTGCGTGCGTGTGACCGTGCGCTCGGGTGTATTGTATGCATGTACATGTGGCAGGAATCGTGGGAGGCGACAGATGGACAGACGAGTTCAGCTCCATTTCCGCCCTAGGTTCACTCGACCGAGACAGATCAGAAATGTGCTTGGCATATTTCTGATCTGTCTCGGTCGAGTGAACCTGCGCAACTAGTTGCCACACACACTGTAGTGTACATCACGTTATGGTATTGGTGTTGTAAACAACATTGTACTGCAGTGTTTCATTCGATGTGTGGACTGACAAATATTGTGTTTAGTACCTTGATTGTTACGCTATTCTCTTTGGACCAGCACCACATTCCCACACAGACTCAGGGGAGAGGCATTTCAAGGGATTACACTGCCCTATTGCTCCACATAATGCTTAATTTATTATAGATCCATGAAAGAATAAAGATGATGATATTAATAATAATAATAATACATTTTTATTTATAGAAGAGTGTAAACCAGAGCAGTAGTGTGCTGTATGTACACGGCCAACACAGAGCAGCTAGAACTGTGTCCTACAGTAAACCTTTGACTAACCTGGGTGTTGAAAATGTAGTCAGCTGTGGCAGAAGCTGAGAACATGTGTTGTGTGGGTGGGGGGGGTTATTCATTGTTTATTGTCTATTTAATTCTAGTGTGTTTTTTCAATTCATGTTTTTTTACTGCATTCTACTTCTTTGATGTTTTAGTCAAAATAGTTGAGCAGTAAAACAACGGGCCTGTTCTGCTGTTGTCCGTGAGCCGTAATCCGTTTCACTGATGGTACTTTAGTTTTCTTTCGCTTTGGTTTGGTTCTTAATTCAAGTGTCTGGTCTCGACATGACATGCAACCGTGTCCACCCAATGCCTTGTAAAGCCAAGCGAGTCCTCTGTTAATCACGCGGTGCCTGGGAGAATGGGCCCTTCCAGGACGATTCCAACTGTCATGGTGACTCCGAAGCCCTCGTGGTGTGACCTGTGTGTGTTTAACTAATTAATCATCTCACGACAGCTCCTGTGTTTACGCAGTGTGGATTAGAGAGAAAGAGAATGGTGTCTGTGTGTGTGAGAGAGTGTACACACAAGGGTATAGCATTGAGCGCATGTCTGTCTGTCTGTCAGTCAGTCAGTCAGTTTTGTGTGTGTGTGTGTGCGCGTGCATATTGGTTTTTCATGGCAAAAGCCGGCGTGTTGGGTTTGCTCTTCCGTGTCAAAGCGCACAGCTGCCTCACACTGTGAGCATGGCATTGTGGGTTAATAATAGGCCTGCTGATTGCACTCCTTGGAAGAGACAGGCCACATGCACACGCAGAGGGGGACACGTCCATTATAATCTCATAGATGTTAAACAAACATGCTGTGTTCTGTATAGACACTATATACAAATACCGTCTGCCCAAGGAAGCAAATGCAGGGAATGGATAAATGTATTCTTAATTTCTTTGTCGTACCGATATACAAATACATTTTGCGTACTGTAACGTGTATGGCAACATGTATACATAACATTGCATTGCCACATAGCATATGTACAGTATATAAATACTGACATATAATTTAATAGGCAGAAGCACATGGAAGCTTTATATACAAGACGCGTGGAAGCATGCACACACCCATGTCTAAATATACAGCATCGCTTCTGTTACTAAGGCTTTTGAAGGTTGTACAGCTGTCACTGGAGGGCCTGCTCCTGCCCCCGTCCTCCCTCAACCAGGGGCTCAGGACCCCGGTGTGGGAGGGGCACAATATACATTGTGGGGGCCTGGGAGATTTCAAGATTTCCATTTGGCATTGTGCTGGTTTATTTTGTACTGTATGATACACTGGAGGACAATATGATAGCATTCAATTACATACATGCATTTTGAAAGAGTGATGGTGAAGAAATGTAAAGAACGAATACCGGTATATTTATGTAGCAACAGCTGCAGTATAAAGTGCCGTTGGAATCATTACGTTTAGGGGCCACAGTTTTAATAAACCATGGGTTGAGAAACACTACCACATTTAGGAAGGTAAGGTAAGTGTGTGTTGAGGATCTGGTCAAGTCTTTAGCATTTTTATGAAACATTTTCAAGCAATATTCAACTCACAGCTTGAGGTTTAAGACTAGCTAGATTGAAAGATAGATACTGTATCTAGAGATGGATAACATTAAGAGTGTGGTGGATTTAGGTTAGATGTGTTGGGTCTGTGAGGCGGACATGTGGCGTAAAGAATACAGACTAAAATACAGCTGCACTGACTCTGTCATTTATTGAAACAGCTTGTCACCTGCCTGCCTATTATATAGTTAATATAGCTGTTAACAGAACAAACAGCTTTCCAGTGAACTGTGCTGTAATGAATTCCAAGTGATTTGTATTTACATTTGTTGGTTGCGTCTGTTCAGAAATGCACACAAAAATTAGTCATGTTGTATGTGTGGGACCCTCCCCAGCAATTGGAGGCTGTATGGATGTATGCTGTCACTAACCACAAATGGCAGATTAATAGCACAGAGCCCCTCGTCCACTGGGGAACAAACAGCAACAGCACTAGGAAAGCTTGTTAAATACAAAGGCAAATATTTGCCAGCCCCCCCCCCCCCCACACACACACACACACACACACACCCTCCAGAAACAAGTGGAAATCGGCGTTCTGTGTCATCTTTCCATACAATTAAGGTCTTAGAGAGTGTAATGCAGGGGTCTTGGCGAAGGCCAAAGCCTGCCGTTGAGATTCAGCAGTGCTGCCTTTTTCTGTGGTTTGTTCAAGATGTGAGACACGAAGAAGGAAAAGCCTCCCTCAGCAGTGATGGGAGCAACATGTTGACTCTAGCTCAGAAAGCGGGAAGATCGTTCTCTGATGTCTAATTTCCTAAACACACACACGCACGCACACACACAGACTAATGTGTCTGCGTACATGTGCTTGCTCGTATGTTGAAATGAAATATAACTGTCGATTGTTGCTGACAGATGTTTCCAGCAGCTCAAATGATGAACCCACCCCTCCGTGTTGCAGCAATATCAGTTGTATGTAGCGTCAGCGTTTTTGATTTGTGCCCGTCGGTTGACAGCCACAATAGATTGCATTTGACTGACTGCAAAATGAACACTACTCATTGTGTTTGTTACGGTGTGCAAGACACGACTTGACAGAAACTATATTCACTATGTGAGATGTTTGAAATTAATGTGCGTGCGTGTGCGTTTCTGTGCATTTACATGTGTGTGTGTGTGCGTGTTTCTGTGTGTGCGTGTGGCAAGCAGGCCCAAAGGACATTGTGGTGTTAATGTGTGCCATTGAAAAATACGATAGCATCACCAGAAGTCTCCATTTAAACCAATATGGATTGTATTTTTTAGGTGGTCTTACTCTTGACAGCTCGTCGCGGTCCAATTTAACGGTCTGGGGGAAACCTGGGGGTGTGCTGCGCTGTACGCTACATCAGGTCTGTTTTTCAAAACGCTGGGCGACTGTCAACCTGATGCTGCTCAGACAACACTCCATTGTAGCGGGCTGTTCTTCGCCCATCTGCCACCGGGCAGCCGCTGGGGCTCCAGCGGTTTTCCTCCGTAGAGCCAAGCTTTGCGGCTCCTCTAATGAGTGCAGCCACCGTCCCCTGGCCCGCGCACAAAAGGCTTGCATCTTGTGAATCACTTACAGGCAGGCCAAATGGGAAATCCACCCGTGATTCATAGAGAGGAATGACTTGATGAAACTGACTTTAACGAACTTCTCGGCTGCACTTGGTGCCCTTGTATGCTCTTGCATTTGCTCGCTCGCTCAGTCACTCACGCACTCAGTCCGTCAGTCATTCATTCACTCAGACTCGCTCACTCGCTCACTCAGTCACTTATTCACTCACTAACTCACACACACAAAGCATTCAAACAGCCGACGTAAAGCTAAAAGATACAGATACAATCAGAGAAACGCTCTGCTCACCTACCATGGAACCTTTCAATAGGGTTTCCGTTAAAGAATGACCACCTATTTCCAATGAAAACAATGGCTTAACTTAATAAACGGCTCACGTTTTCTGCAGGGCTGGGGCCTTGTGAAGACGTGTGCGTGTGTCATTATGGGGCCCCGTTAAGTGGAAACCGTGTGCGCTTGACGTTCCACTCCGCTGGCAAAAAGCAAACCTCACCATACCTCTCTCTTGCCCCTTTCCCTTCGCACGGGTTTGTTTTCCATTGTAGCATGTTGTCTTCATTTGCTGGTCTGAACGTTCACTCAGGATTTATGCTGTTTGCATAAGCCGTGCTGTCAGAGTGAGGTCCTTTATATGCCTAAATCAGGGGGTTGGGGGTGGTTAGAACGTGTCATGCAGAGTTTTGATAATTGCCCATTTTCCATTTTGACAGTAGGATTTGTTTATCGTACTGAAAGTACATCCGTCCCAGTCACTCGGTAAGCTTTTCAATACTCTCCTTTGTCATGGCCTTCATGAGAGTGATCATTGGAAGTGAGGTTAACCATTTGGAGCAGATCTAGTTTAGATGTGAATCGTATTACTGGGAAATGAAATAATGGGCCAGAAACCACATATACTCTCATTGTGCAAATTGTACTGTAGAGCGCAACAGTCACCACACACTTACTTTGGGGCTCTGCTGCCGGATGTACATTTCCCATTCATTCATTTTCGCAATTTACTTTTTGTAAAAAAGTTTTAAGCCTGGACCCAATCCCGCCATCCAGCTACGAGAATGATTGTGACCATAAACAATTTGATTCTGAGCAAAACATATTTAATCAAAACAGAAAAAAGGTGAAGGTACAAGGCTGTGTACATAACATATTGTAATAAATTGACTAACTAATTGAATAACCCATTGCGAATCCCTGATTATTTATATATTAGCTTTTTGGGGGGGGATATACCATTATTATAGTATAATATTATTTATACTTTTAACATTAACAATAGTACTTTTCAGCGCTAGCAATGCTCACATGACTTCGCAAGGTTTAAACATTTCCATGGTAACAGAGAGCACCAAACTTTACGGGGTCCTGAGTCTCCGAAGCACTAAATAAAGCTCAGATCAAGATGATTTAAACGAGGAAAGCCAGCTCCACCGATCAGAGACGTTGCTACTACACTTTAGGGTTGTGGGTAGTATTTATCCATGACATTGCAAATAAATAATGTTTATCTTAAAACAAGGTTGATATCATACAAACTTGTGTCTTCTACTGAAGCATATACCATTCACAACTGATTCACAACATAGCTGTTTGGCTTGGTTCTAAGCTTAAAACACTTTAAATAAGGATTTTCTGAAAAGTCAATGGAGAAGATGAATGGGAAATGTTTTTCTGCAACCAGACTGTTGCGCTCTGAGCCATTTTGCTGATGTAAAACAGAATCAAAGCCAAACGCGTTTTTGGTAAACATTTTGCCTGATATTTTCTTCAGTGTGAGAGGTCATGTCTCAGTTTCCAGTGACTTATTTGACTCTTTAGACGAGCTGCTGGATTGTCCTATGGCAGCATCGTAGGAAGGTTATTTCTGTGTTTGAGACCTGCAGCGCTAACTGTGCTGAAACTGTTCCTCTGCTGAGTGCTTTTGAAATGTTACTAGTGTCCCATTAAAATAATTAAATTAATTTATTATAAACATATAATTGTAATTATAATATTATAGTTATAGTATTATAATTACAATTATAATAAAAATAATAGATAATAATAATAATGATTGTTTTTATATTTTTTTACTGTTATTTGTATATTTTATTATTGTTGTCATTTATAATAACAGTCATCAATAATAATAATCATACACACTACTACTAAGTAGAGGACTTAAGTCAATTTTTACTTGCTATGCTTTTTAATGAGCATATAAAATATCTTTGCAATTACTCAAATCTAATTTATTTAGCAATACAACCTTCTCCGTACACGTGTTGTGAAACAGGGCGAAGTGGCAGCGTTCATATTCTAGCCGGCGCTAAAGACATGTAGCTTGCAGCACGGCAAGGGAGCCCCCCTCGGAGTCATCAATGGAGGATCTCCCTGCTGCTGAGCCACTGAAGCACATTGTGCTGAATCATCAGCCAGGCGCCACTGTGAGCAATACCAGTAAATCTGAGAAAGGGCTTTTGGCAAATGAAACTCATCTGAGGCCGTGTACGACTCAAACCTCTCTTTCAGATCTAAATTATTGATAGGTGTGACTCGACCTTGAATGAAACGGGAACGAATTACGTGCCATCTTGTCGTTTGATCTCAAATATCAGATGCATTGTGTCAAGCGAAGCTGTTTTGTGTTTTTCTTACTGCGAAGGCTTTTTCTAATTTGTCCTCTAATTTAAAATATTCATAAAGAGCATGTATTTTGTAAACCTAATGTCAGTTTTATTTTATAGATAATTAGAACTGCACTTGTCTGACAGCTCAGTTATATAAAAAATGTTTATTTTATTTTTTAATTATAGCTTCAGTTAACAGTCTTAGCTCATAGCTAATGAATAGTTTATACATGTTGTCACTGCAACTAGGAGTAATTAGGTATGTCTAATGTGTTGTAATCTGTGTGTAAATGCCCTACAGTTGTGTGTGTGTGTAATTGCAAGTTTAGCTGGCTGGAGCCTCAATGGAAATTTTCCATCCAAATATACTGGATGTATTCTCAGATCTACAAGTGCAGTTGTCATTTTAAAAGTGAGCAAATGCACAATTCTTAAAGTTTGCTGTCAACTGAATGTTTTTTTTTCTTTTTCTTGAATAAACTATAAGAATAAATTTAGAAGAGAATTAGCTGAAGCCAATTCAGGTCATAGTTTGATTGCAAACTATAGATTTATTTAAGGATCTCTTGACAGCTAATTCATGTTGCGTGTAAATATCATAGCGGAAAGAGAGGTTTTCACTGACGCCCACTCACTGGTTGTCGGTAGCAACCTTATATTTCCCTGTTTTCTTTTTTCTTTGTTGATCAGCCCTAATTGAATGACCTGACATTAATGTTCCACTGGGAAGTCAGGCGAGAGCCTTTTGTGACAGAATAACTGACTGTATGTTTAAGCATTTGCATGCTAACCTTAGTGCTGAAATGTAAAATATAAAGTGACGGTGAAGATGTGAAGTGAAACAAAAGAAATCTCTTAGCTTTTCTGATGAATGATTACAGCTACAAGGCTGGTCTGACACCAGCTTTAAGATGGAATGATAATCAAAACATATGAGCACTTCTGCCTCATTTTTATTGAAAAAATGGTGGCTTTTCAATTGTCAAAGAGTTCTACAGGCTACAAAATGTAACTACCAATAACAGAACAGGTATTACAACTTCTTTCAGTGCACACTAGGCGATCAGACTGAAACATGAAAATGATCAATTGAAATGTGGAAGGCTGTGGGGCAGATAACAATTTAAGAAGAAGCATAATACGATTATATAAATACTATACTACTACTATATACTATAATATAAAAAACAGCAAAGCACAAGGCAATTTAATTAAGTGTAGTCGTCTGTTTTCATTGTATGAATAATTTTGGATCTCAACCACCGCATGCAGTGACCCTTGCAGACATATTACAACTTGTTACAAATATTAACAGTGATGTTTGCACTGACAGCTGCATTGTGTTTCTTGTGTATGTGTGAATATGGTTGACATGGTGGAGGAAAACCTCCCACGCCAACAGGATGATGTATGTGATGGTAGCTGAAACAAAATGTCTGTCACGTCAGAAAACACCAGCCCACAGCACAATGTTGTCAATTGGTGCATTGTTTAACAACTCTCACTTACAGTAATAAGGTTGGTAAGGTGAAAGGTTTTGGGAAAAATATTCACATCACATGGGAAAACAACTTGAGCATATATCAGTTAGATAGATGGATATATAACAGGTAATTCACTGGCATTTCCATGTGGGCTCACCTCCACTTTGTTTGTGATTTGACAACATGTTTGCACAGTAATAGACAGAGGTATCCATCATACTGTAATAGAGGCTTGTGGTGTCAAGCTGGGCCAGAGGTCTCCCTCCCTTAACAATGTTCCAAGCAGTCTTCCTGCCATGTCTTGTTTGTAACCTGTCAGCATCCCCTTCTGAACACCTTCAGAAACCACACCAGGAAGTCAAAATAACACGTATGCGGCATGCATTTAAGATACATTTCACTCCAATGGATTCTCTTTTTCCACCCTCCACAAATACCAAACAACTCTTCTCAACTCTTAGCTCTGCTATTTCTTTTTTCGGTTTACAGTTTTTAACTGGTTCCCTGCTGAGTCTGAGTTAAAAATGAAAAACAAAAATGGTTGCACAACAAAAGCACGGTCTGGCTCAGTAAAAGGCCCAGCACATTGAGCTGTCCTTTGAGTGGGCCAGTCTTGGTCTAATTTGAGTTTTTACAAGTTTTACTTGTTTACATTTACAAGGTCACTTGAACTCATTTGCTCACTCAGCCCTGTGAAAAGAGCGGTGCAAGATCGCCCCCTGTAGGCATAAGTGCAAACACCAAGTTCCTGATGCAATACACCATAAGTAATGCTGTTTAAGCCTATATAACATATCAATTAACGCAATGTGTTTTCCCTCTTTCTGTCACTTTGCAGTGAATGAGATCATTGACAGAGACATGTCCCAGTCCCCCGGTACACACGGTCCTCCAGCGGCGCACAGCCAGCCGTAGCTCCGCCCACCGCAACACGGCGGGACGAGGCCAGAGAAGATAGCCCCTCCCCATGTGGGCGGGCCTGTGGGACCTGCCACAACCATCCAGACTGACCGGCAGCCGTGTGTGTGTGTGTGTGTGTGCCCCTAGTCTGGCCTCATGCACACAACACACACACACACACGACACAGTTTGTATAGTGAAAGCCCCGCACAATAGGGCTCCGCAAGCAGGAGGAACTAGCCATGTCAACTGGCGGTTAAACTAGTATTATGGTTACGATAGAGAAAAAGAATGTTCTCTCTCTTTAGCGCTCTCTTTCTATCTCAGCGTCCTCTAAGTTCTCAGGCCCATGCCCCTAGGCCGTGCAAATATGCCAGACATCCTCGGCGTATGCAAGCTAGACAATCCCTTTGAACCACATTTGCTGACGATTCACTTCTGCAGCGCAATGGGACAGAAAACCAGTGCGTCACAACACTCTTGTGGTGATCACAGTATAAATAGCATAATGGAAAAATGTCTTTATCCCATGCCACGTACTGTACCAGCATTGAGCTTCGCAGCTAAGGACAGCTTATGGTCTGCATTTAGGTTGTAGCTCTGTGACAGGCCTGCAAACCAAAGGAAGCCCAATGGAACAAGTAGAAAGCAAGGAATGTGTGGTATCCCTCAGAACTGGGATGCAATACATGTCTGAATTACTTGCTCTGTTGTGTAATCCTAATGCAAATGTGTTTTTACAGCACGCATTTCTCAAGTGTCAGTGGGAGCTCGGTTTATTTGACGCGAACCTGAAATTAGAATAGTAGAGTAATGTGGCATTAGCCACCAACATTAACAAACATTTGGGCTTCAGTATGAAATATTATCCCCTCCCTCCCTCAACACACATACACACCACTGTCAGTGTGTTCTGTCTCCCAGTTCCGAGGCCATGGTTTGTAACTAACGAGGTCACTCGACCCTTGTTTGCTCTCGCTAAAGCCCCGATTTTCCCTCGTCGCTCCCTGTAAAGGTCTCTGGTTTGCGTAGGGCTGGAGGACAAACCTGTCCTGACGATGTTCAGCAACATGCAACATTCCACAACTTCTAGTGACCTTCCACCTAGTGACCTTCCACCCATGTAGATATCTGTATATTATTATCTCGACAATGTGTTACCTTTTTTTTTTTTATATAAACATTTTTCCTCACGCTTTCCTACTAATTAATTTTCTTTTTAAGTTGAACAAATGCCTTAACATTTCGCAGCTTTTACTGTTAGTTTTTTGTTTTGCACAGCTAACTTTGAGGTGGACTACATTATGAGAAAATAGATTTGACTAGTGTGATTGGGACTGGGTGGTTTTGTGGTTGCGACTGAGACAGTTCAGGCAATTCTTTTTTAAAATTCTTATTATACTTTTTTTTTTACCTATTTAAACATGCCTATAAATATATCTGAACTGTTTATTTGGAAAGTGGTGTTTGAATTGTCCACAGAGGTTAGAATCTGTTCCCCTCTTGTCATGGAATCATTTAGTACATTTCCCAGGGACTGCTGTGTGCCTTCCACCCCAACTGCCAAGGTATGGCAGGTTAGCCCACATCATATTGACAATGACCACACAGTAAAAGTGTTTTTATATTTGCAATAGAAAGATGTATGTAATACCGATAATTGACCCAGTTGTACATTGGAGAACGACATGTTCAGAGAACTGCTACAAAATGTACTGGTACTTCCACACCCTTTGTTCTCTGATGACAATCAATTTAGCTCATTCATAGTACAGAATTGTATTGAACTGTATCTATAAATAGTGGATGTATTAATCAAGTGATATTACCCCCTTTTGAGAGGAAGACCATGGAGATACAGTTTATATTAAGTTAAAATATTACATTATGTAATAGTTGTTTTAAAGCAAATTTACCATAAATAAGATGAATGTATAGAGCTCCATTATAATGATCATGACACTTCTCTGGCTCTTTGCCTTAAGCTTCTTGACAGTGGTACTCCTGCGTGATCCGTATTCATTGCTAATGACCGTCTTGACCCAAACCCTGGTGGAATTTAATTCTGCTATGCACTAAAACTGCCTTATGCCTTTAAAAGAAGATACTAGAACATGGCTATAGATGTAGACTCCAGACGTGCATGCTAGCACACTTCATTTCATCAATCTGCCTTGTAAAGTCTCCACATAGGTTGGCTTGCTTGAGCGCATATGGTTGTTCATACCAAATATGTTCTATAAAATACGAGCATTTTCACGGTCCTTTTCCCTTTCAATAATAAGAGCACACTTGTGTATTAAGGCTATGCAAACTATGACATTGATGAGGTAATGCGATATTTGACAAACACAAACAGCCAGATTGTAAAATGTTTGTACTATTCCTCGTGAACTTTCAAATACAGAGTATATGATGTCATGATATGACTGTAATGTAAACTATTAGGAATGCCTTAAATCCTGTTTGAATACCATTTTGCCAGTTTGTCTGTATGCTTTCTGAGATTATATATTTCACAGGAATAAGTTAATGACTATTCATTTGGTTTGTTTTATTTTTTTTGGGGGGGGGGGGGATTCAGGGAGGGAATTTGGTTTTGTTGAGCAGGGTAGCTATTTTGATTAAAAATAAATAAAAAAGGCTTGGTTTGTCATCTGAAAGCCTTCAGGAGAAAAATACAAAACCAGCTTTCACGGCAAGTACTCTCTGACTGACATCCTTTTCTGTGGCAACCAAAGACCGAACAATATGTTCCCATTTTACGTAACGGCAAAGCCAGACTGTAGAACTCTATTTTTGATACTGTTTGAAATGGATGTCATTCCTTAAAGGTTGGGGACATTTACATGTCTATAAATATATAAATATGTTTTGTAAAATAAAAGGGAAATACAGGTTTAGCTGATGTTTACCAAACCTTGTATTGTCATTTCTTGTACATTTTGTATTTTAAACATTTTGTAATTTTAAGACTGCAGTGCTTTTTGAAAATGTATTTCAAAGGGAATACCTTGCATCTTAGGCTTTAAGTAGTATCTCAATAAAAAAATTAAAAAAATCTCCACCACTGCTTTTGTGTGACCATTTCAGTATGCTACTAAAACCTATGACTAGAACAGAGGTCATTGGCTGATCTAAAAATTACACAGTCCTCTATTACATTTATAAAGTTGTTTCTTTTTAAACCGGGTTAATAGGGCAGCCTATTGCACCATGTATAAAACTAATAGTGATACTGTATAAATTTGAAATAATTAAACTTGACACATTTGTAGCATGTATTAATGTCTACTATTTAGATTTGTCTATCTAGGCTAGGTGTCAGAAGATTTAGGTAAGGTAGGAGG